>OX387260.1:5020213-5022713 GCA_947562095.1 Branchellion lobata
CCATCCATCCTTCTACCATTTATGTCTGACAAGTCAACTCATGTCAATCCAAACGTCTATCTGTCTACACCAGTCTACAAGTCTACAACTAGTCTACACTATTATAAACTAGGCTACACTGCTCTAAACTAGTCTACACTAATCTACGTTAGTCTACATTAGTCTATTTTACGCCCGTTCCAGCATCTTTATCTTCCTTTCTAACGTATGTTTTTTAGGTATTTTTTTCTTTTTATAATAATTCTTTTTTCACGGAAATTCCTGTAATTCCATTTTTCATTTTTTTCTTTTTTGTTATTTTTTACTTTCAGAGAAAAACTCAAATAATTTTAGTTTTTTTTGTTTTTTTTTCAGTTTTTCTACGTTCACATTTGAGATATCTTCTTTTCTTTTTTTCTTTTTTTTCTTTTTTTTCTCTTTTAAAATGAAAAAAATTTTTTTTTTTTTTGCACGGAGGCAAGATCCAATTAGTTCAGAATTTTTATTGAATCAAACAAAATCAAAAAAATTAACAAAATAATAATCTCTCATCTTTTCAATCAAGTTTTTCTGGTTTTTTTTAGTTTTTATTTTATATACATAAACATTTTTAGTTTTTTTTTCAGTTTTACCGTTTCAAAATAATGTATTTCTTTTCAAATTTTTCACTTTTAATTAGTTTTTTTTTTGTTTTTCTTTATTTTTATTTATTTTTTCATGTGTTATTAACATTCACATCTTGTAGTGCAGTTAACTTGGAGTTATTCATCCCCATATTTTGCATAAGTCCCAAGAGTTTTGCTGATCAAACATTTTTTGATGTTGTTTTTCTCGAGTTTTGCAAAAGTTTTCTGGTATTTTTTTTCAAAGTTTTTTGTTTAACTAGAATTTTTTTTCAATTTTTAAATAAAAAAAAAAATTTTTTTTTTAATTTTTTTTCTTTATAATTTTATCCTATAATTTCTAAAAAAATACCTTTGAAATAATTAATTTTAACGTTTTTCATTTCATTTTTTTTCAACATAAAATCAACGACAGATACTAAAAATTGGGCATAACGTGATGATGTTTTTGCGACACTTCTGCTTGCAAAATTACACGTAAAAAACTCCTTTTTTGAGATTCTTTTTTTTTCTTTTTTTTCTTTTTTTTGTCATTCTGATTTCAACATCATAATTTGATTAGTTTTTCAAGCTAAATTTTTTCACAAAGTTTTGTTCAAACATCATAACAAAAGGTTTTTCTCAGTTTTTTATTTGGTTTTTATCATTGTTTTCTATTCAGTCTTATCAGTTTTTCCTATTCAGTCTTATCAGTTTTTCATTAAATTTTTTTCAATTTTTTTATTCAATTTTTATCAGTTTATTTATTCAATTTTTTTCAATTTTTTTATTCAATTTTTATCAATTTTTTTATTCAATTTTTATCAATTTATTTATTCAATTTTTATCAATTTTTTTATTCAATTTTTTTCTGTTTTTTTCATGGTAGTTCCACTAGTTGTACTCAGTTTTGCAAGCACTTCCTTTCTCAAGTGGTTTTCAATTCAAACCAAGCTTCACAAGCTTCAACAAAAAATTTTGTTTCAAAATATATCTTTGATTTTTTTGATATTTTGATTTTTTTCAAATTTTTTTGAGAAAATCCTTCTCAAAAAGTTATTCCCAACTAATTTTTTTCAAAAAATTTCATAAAATAATCATTTTCAAAAATTTAATTTTTGATTTAAAACGGTTTCCACTAATTTATTTTCGGAAAAATCTTTTTCATTTTATTTTTTCCAGTTTTTATTTTCAATTTTTTTTCCAATAAGAAAATACAAATTTTCCCCTTTTCCACTCCTTGATCCTCCGCTATTTTTCATGCCAGCTCCATTGGCTGCCTATCCATCGCGAACGTTTCATTCTTCGAAAAAAAAAGAAAAAAAAACGACTTCCTGTTCCATTTTTTATGAAAAAAATAATAATAAAAAATCACTAAGTATCATATTTTTTTAGAAAAAATAAAAACTAAGTTTCAAGTTTTATTTTTTTCAAAATTTTTTTTAAAAAAGATGAGTTTTGCTTCAATCAATACATGTAGATGTCTTGAAGCTCCTTTGGACCAAAGTAAAAAAACTTTTGCTCCACTCGAAAAAAAAATTCACGTCGGAAACGTTTTGAAGTTGCAAAACTATTTAGGTTGGAGTAAGTTTTTTTTTCTTTTTTTTTCTTTAAAATCAAAAAAATTTCAAAAGGTGCATTTTTTTCGGTTTTGAGGCCTCAATTTCCAAGCCTTGTTTAAGCACATAAAAATATTGGAGGGTTCTACCGAGAGACAGACAAAGTAAAAAATACAACCACACACACACACACACACACACACACACACACACACACACACACACACATACATACACACACACACACACACACACACACACACACACACACACACACACACACACACACACACACAAACACACACACACACACACACACACACACATCCTCCAATTAGAGTTAAATCTTGAAGCTATTTC
>OX387260.1:5030213-5045213 GCA_947562095.1 Branchellion lobata
CACCATGCCATGCCACTACACACCACACCACACCATGCCACACCACACCACACCACACCACACCACACCATGCCACACCACACCACACCACACCACACCACACCATGCCACTACACACCACACCATGCCATGCCACTACACACCACACCACACCATGCCACTACACACCACACCACATCACACCACACCACACCATGCCACACCACACCATGCCACTACACACCACACCATGCCATGCCACTACACACCACACCACACCATGCCACACCACACCATGCCACACCACACCACACCACATCACACCACACCACACCATACCATGCCATTACATCACACCGCACCACACTAAACCACATTACACCACACCACACTACACCACACCACGCCACACTACACCACACCACACCACACAACACCACACAACACCACACCACAACACACCATACCACACCCCACCACTCACACCCCACCCCACCAAACCACACCACACCACACCATGCCACACCACACCACACCACACCACACCATGCCACTACACACCACACCATGCCATGCCACTACACACCACACCACACCATGCCACACCACACCATGCCACTACACACCACACCATGCCATGCCACTACACACCACACCACACCATGCCACACCACACCACACCACACCACACCACACCATGCCACACCACACCACACCACACCACACCACACCATGCCACTACACACCACACCATGCCATGCCACTACACACCACACCACACCATGCCACTACACACCACACCACATCACACCACACCACACCATGCCACACCACACCATGCCACTACACACCATGCCACTACACACCACACCATGCCATGCCACTACACACCACACCACACCATGCCACACCACACCATGCCACACCACACCACACCACATCACACCACACCACACCATACCATGCCATTACATCACACCGCACCACACTAAACCACATTACACCACACCACACTACACCACACCACGCCACACTACACCACACCACACCACACAACACCACACAACACCACACCACAACACACCATACCACACCCCACCACTCACACCCCACCCCACCAAACCACACCACACCACACCACACCACGTGTGCTTCGGTACACACGACGAAGAAAGATCATTAACATTAAAGGATTATTCTTCATACCACCTTGAAATCTCTTCTCTACTTTATATTCAAACTTCCATGTAATCTGCATAAGAACAAAGCAACCGAACAAAGAAAACGAACAAAGAAAACGAACAACAGAATCGAAACCAAAAATAGAACAAAAGATAATGACAAAAAAAGAGAAAAAAAGAAAAGAACAAAGGAAGAGAACAAAAGAAAAGAACAAAGCAGGAAGACAAAGGATTCACACCACCTCCCACGCGTACCTTTGAGTTTATGACACTCCATTGTGAATGCTTTTTTGTTTTGTTGTTTTGTTTTTGTTTTTTTTATTCTATTTTAGTTTTTCGTCGTTTTTTTGTAATGTTTCATTGATCTCTATTGTCTATCTTGCATTGAGTAGGTTTATTGCTTTCGTTGGGCCTTCCTCATTAACATACCACCTCACCACACCACACCTCACCACACCACACCACACCACACCATGCCACACCACACTGCACCATGCCACACCACACCGCACCACACCATACCACACCACGCCACACCACACCACGCCACACCACGCCACACAACATAACACAACACCATAATATCAATACCACGCTACCAACTCCACCCAACCAGCCCAACACCACCCCTCCCCCCCCCCCCCTCTCACCAAACCTTCTCCCACCCCTTCCCTCTCTCCTTCATCACATCTCTTCCCGCCACATCTTTTTTTTCCACTACCTCTTTCGCCACCCCTTCCACCACCTCCCCCCCACTTCTCACCACACCTTTTCCCACCTTTCTTTCCACCATAACAATAAAATAACTACATTGTAACTAAAAGCCATATAAAATGAAATATAACACACGTGTGTGTTTGTGTGTGTGTGTGTGCATGTGTGTGTGTGCATGTGTGTGTGTGTGTGTGTGTGTGTGTGTGTGTGTGTGTGTGTGTGTGTGTGTGTGTGTGTGTGTGTGTGTGTGTGTGTGTGTGTGTGTGTGTGTGTGTGTGTGTGTGTGTGTGTGTGTGTGTGTGTGTGTGTGTGTGTGTGTGTGTGTGTGTGTGTGTGTGTGTGTGTGTGTTCATATAAGTGTGGAAGATACTTAATTTTATTTTTGTCAACATGCCATTCTGCGTTTTTCTGTGAAAAAAAACCGTCGTAAAAGCTTAAAAATATTTTTCAATAAAAAAAAATCAATAACCGTATAAAAAAAAGAAAATTGAAAAATAATTTATGAAACCCGTTTTGAAAAACTCAACACTTTCACTCAACTTTACGAAATCAAAATTGATTAAAAACTCAGAAAAAAAAACTTGGAAAAATAATAAAAACTCGGAAATGACAAACTCAAAACTAGAAAAACTTGGAAAAATAAAAAATCGAAGCTGCAAAACTCGAAAATTATAAAAATGTAAAAAACTAAAAAACTCGAAATTATTAAACTTGGAAAAATGTATCAAAAACGTTTTGCAAAACTGATCAAAAGCCCTTCAAAACTTCAAAGATTTCAAAATTAATTGAAAAAAATCACGCTGAAAAACTCTTCCAAAAAGATGTTACATCAAAAACATCAAAATATTAATGGAAAGCTGAGTAAAAAAAATAAAAAATTGAATGAAAAAAAATTAATAAGTGGAAAGAGTTTTTTCAAAATTATTTTTTTAAAAACCGGAAAAGCATTTCAAAATTTAAAAAGTTGAAACAATTTTTAAATATTTATTTATAAATTGAAAAAAATAACTTTTGAAAAAAACTCGGAAAAAAACAATAAAAAAAAGAAAATAAAAAAAGGAACTTAAATAAAAAATAAAAGGAACTTAAATAATAATTTAAAAAAACTGACGAAAAAACTTTTAAAAATAAAAAATTATAAAAACTATTTTTTTAAAAACTTTTGAAGAATACATAAACTCAACGAAAAACAAAAAGAATCTCAAGCCCGTAGGAGGATTTGAAGGCAGGCGATGAGGTTGACAAGCGGGGGTGTGTTGTTGACGCTTTTAATCGCCGTCATTGTGACGTCAGCCAAGAATCATCACGTGAGGACCTTTTGAATCTGTTTTTAAATCCATTTTTGAAATACCATTTTGTTTTTTAAGTTTATAAATAGCTTGAATCTTCATTTTTTTTTTTTTTTTAAACTTGAAAATATTTTTTTAGCGGAATATTTTCAATAAATCGGAATATCGGGTTTTTGATAAAAAAAATCCAACAAATCCACAAAATCCCACTTCTTAATCAATCGAGGCGGCCATAAAATGGTGAGATCCACGTAAGAAGTGGAAGAAATAGGGCAATAAAGATGATGATGTTGATGCTATCAACCTTCAGGCACTCCCATTGCTCAACTTCTTTCATCCTCCTCCTCTTCCTCCTCCTCCTCTTCCTCCTCCTCTTCCTCCTCCTCCTCCTCCTCCTCCTCCTCCTCTTCCTCTTCCTCCTCCTCCTCTTTCTCCTTCTCCTCTTCCTCCTCCTCCTCTTCCTCCTCCTCTTCCTCCTCTTTCTTCTCCTCCTCCTCCTCTTCCTCCTCCTCCTCCTCCTCTTCCTCCTCCTCTTCCTCCTCCTCTTCCTCCTCCTTCTTCTCCTCCTCCTCCTCTTCTTCCTCCTCCTCCTCCTCCTCCTACACTCCATCCTTCTTTTCCTCCTCCTCCTCCTCCTCTTTCTCCTCCTCCTCCTCTTTCTCCTCTTTCTCCTCCTCCTTCTCTTCCTCCTCTTTTTCCTCCTCCTCTTCCTCCTCCTCCTTCTCCTCCTCCTTCTCCCCTTCTTCTTCCTCTTCCTCTTCCTCTTCCTCCTCCTCTTCCTCCTCCTCCTCCTCCTCCTCCTCTTCCTCCTCCTCCTCCTCCTCCTCTTCCTCCTCCTCCTCCTCCTCTTCCTCCTTCTCCTCTTCCTCCTCCTCCTCTTCCTCCTCCTCTTCCTCCTCTTTCTTCTCCTCCTCCTCCTCTTCCTCCTCCTCCTCCTCCTCTTCCTCCTCCTCTTCCTCCTCCTCTTCCTCCTCCTTCTTCTCCTCCTCCTCCTTTTCTTCCTCCTCCTCCTCTTCTTCCTCCTCCTCCTCTTCCTCCTCCTCTTCCTCCTCTTTCTTCTCCTCCTCCTCCTCTTCCTCCTCTTCCTCCTCCTCCTCTTTCTTCTCCTCCTCCTCCTCTTCCTCCTCTTCCTCCTCCTCCTACACTCCATCCTTCTTTTCCTCCTCCTTCTCTTCCTCCTCTTTTTCCTCCTCCTCTTCCTCCTCCTCCTTCTCCTCCTCCTTCTCCCCTTCCTCTTCCTCTTCCTCTTCCTCTTCCTCCTCCTCTTCCTCCTCCTCTTCCTCTTCCTTCTTCTCCCCCTTCTCCTCTTACACTCCATCCTCTTCTAGTTCGAGGCATACAAAGACTCCAATGGAAAATGTTTATGTGCGCTGGATGAGAATGGAGAGGTGATGGCAGATGGGGAGGTGGATGGTGAGAAGAGGAAGGGCAGGTCATCGCTGGAGTGTGGCATACACTGCAGGCACAGAGCCTCATGTAAGGGCTTCACCTTCGCTCCCCCCTTCTGTCGCTACTTCCTCACACCCCCCTCCTCATTCGTCTCCCCCTCCTCCTTCCTCCTCACAGACCCCACCTCTTCCTGCCTCTCGTACCAGGTCATGGGGGATTAATTCATTTATTCATTAATTCATTCATTCATCCATTCATTCATTTATTCCTTCATTCATTCATTCATTCATTCATTCATCCATTCATTTATCCATTCATTTATTTATTGAATTATTCATTCATTCATTCATTCATTCATTCATTCATTCATCAATTCATTTATTTATTCATCCATTCATTTATCCATTCATTTATTTATTCATTCATTCATTCATTCATTCATTCATTCATCCATGGATAGATGGATGATGGATGGAGGGCTACAAAATAAGTGAATGCTAAACAAATGTATAAATAGAAAATGGATAGGAAAACAAATGAATGATGGATGGATGGATGTTGGATAGATGAAAAATATAGATGGATGATGGATGATATAGTTGGATAATGGATGGATGGAAAAGTAAAGGATGAATGAATGGATAGATGGATGAGATAAAGATGGAAGAATGGATAATGGATGCTGAATGGATGGATGGATGGATGAAATATAGATCGAGGGATGGATAGATAACTGGATGATGGATGGATGGATGGATGGATGGATGGATGGATGGATGAATGAATAGCTAGATGGATGGATGCATAAATGGATGGATGCATAGATGAATGGATGAATGAATAGATGGATTATGGATGGATAGATAGATGCTGGATGGAGGGATGGATGGATGGATGGATGGATAGATGGATGGATGGATGGATAGATAGATGGATGGATGGATGGATAGATGGATGGATGGGGGAATGGATAAATAGATGGATAGATGATGGATGGATGGAAGGATGGATAGATGGATGTATGGATGGAAGGATGAATGGATGAATGGATGGATGGATGGATGGATGGATGGACGGATGGATAGATGGATGGATGGATAGATGAATGGATGATGGATGGACGTGTGAATGACATTCCGGAAATAACTTTCGAAAGAAGCAGAGAGTAAAATGGCATAAGTGTGTGTGGACAGAAGAAGGGGGTGAAAAGAAGAACTTGAAAAAATAAAAAATAAATGAATAAAAAAAAGATGAAATAATGAGATAAAAACTGTGATAAACTACAAAAAACAGAAAAAAAATCAAAGAAAAAGTGATAAAATGCTGGGAAAATATAAAAAAATGGAAAGAATGCGAGAGAAATGTGAAAAAAATAATGAAAAATGAAGAAAAATGAAAAAAATAGAAAAAAATGGAAAAATGAAAAAAAAATACAGTGCATAAAAATAAATTATGTGAAAAAATAAACAACATTTTTTTTAATTATAATAGCAACAACATACAACAAAAATAAAAATAAAAATAATCAAAAACTGAAGAAAAAAATGAAACAAAACTGGAAAACAAAATTGGATTTGTGACTTGAATTGCAAGAGAAATGACGATTTGAGTTGCGTGTTTTTTGAGGCGTCTGAAAAACTATGTTTGCAGAGAAAAATGAAAAAAAAACTAGGAGGAATAGGCTGGATAAAAATCCAAAAACCAATTTAAAAAAAGAATTTTACAAAAGAAATGAATCCTAGTAAAAAAATTAAATCTATAAAAATGAAAAAAAAACAAATAAAACTCAGAATTATGATAAAAAATACAAACTGAAAGTTTTTTTTGAATTAAATCTAGTAAGAAAAAAAAACGAAAAAATATATATAAAAAATAAATCTAATAAATCTAATAAAAATTTAAAAAAATAAATTAAAAAAAAAAAAATCCAATGAAGTTGAAAAAAACAGAAAAAAAGAAAAAACCAATAGAAAAATACAGTAAACAAAAGCCTTGTCAAAATAAAGCATTTTGTATTGTCGGAAAAATAAAACAAAATTTTTTTTTTCAAAAATATTTTGGTTTTTTTCAGAAAAAAAGATTTTTTTAAAAATCTAAAATGGTCAGAGACCAGATTTGCACAGATTTGCGAGTCACCGTGGAGCGGTCCTGGGGAATGACTCATATTTTGTTTTTTGTCAGTTTTGTTTTGTTTTTTTTTTCTTGTTTGTTTTTCTACATTAAATCTTTTTTTTAAATTTTTTTTAAATTTTTTTTGTTTTTTTTCTTATTTGTTTTTCTACATTGAATCTTTTTTTTTTAATTTTTTAAAATTTTTTTTTTTGTTTTATTCACATAAAACTTTTTTTTTCTGTTTTTTTCTTTTTTTTCACATTAAACAAATTTTTTCCAAGTTTTTTTTTAATAGGACATTTTTTATTGTTTTTTTGCTATTTTTTTTTGATTAAATTTTTTTTTTTTGAGTTTTGGATTTAAGTTTTGAAGAAAAAAACCTTAATTCGAACGAATAATTATTTTTCATTTTTATGAAAATTTTTGGATACAAAAAAAACTTACAAAACCCTCAAAAAACCTATTCATTTTTATTTTTATTCAAAACGATTCTATTTTGTTCAAGATTTTTGTTTTTCATACAACGAAAAAAATTTCAACCATTTGATAACTTTCCTGAAACTAACTTCCTGTTTTTACCACGACAACAACCACGACAACCACAACAACAACCACAACAACCACAACAACAACCACAACAACCACAACAACAACCACAACAACAACCACAACAACAACCACAACAACCGCAACAACAACCACCCTTCCAGAAAGACTGTGAGGAGTCCTATTCAGGTGTTTGGATTCAAAATATTTTAAATCACTAATAACCAAAAACCCACAAATTCCCTAAAACCCCACAAAACCCTTAAAAACCCACAAAACCCCTAAAAACCCACAAAACCCTTAAAAACCCACAAAACCCCTAAAAACCCACAAAACCCCTAAAAACCCACAAAACCCCTAAAAACCCACAAAACCCCTAAAAACCCACAAAACCCCTAAAAACCCACAAAACCCCTAAAAACCCACAAAACCCCCAAAAACCCACAAAAACTTTCAAAAAAACGTAAAAGGTCATCAATTCTTCAAAACCTCCAAATTTTTACAAAACTCTTCCAAAATCTTCTCAAAAACCCCCAAAAACGTCCTCAAACCTCCTAAACCCTCTTAAAAAAAACAAAACCTCCTCAAAACCCCCAAAAACCTCCAAATATTCCCATAAACCCCAAAAAAAAACAATAAAAAGTCAAAAAAAATTCAAACCTTAAAAACTCCCCAAAAAGTCTAAAAATTTCCAAAAACCCCCAAAAACCCCCTTGAAACCACCCAGGAGTGGATCCTAGCACCTCCTGTTCCTTCCCCTTCACCTCCAACGGGACCACCCACTACCAGTGCGTTGACGTGGACAAGGATCCTTGTACCGTAGAATGCATGGATTTCTCCTACAACATCCTCCCCTGTGACTCCTCCTCCAGTCTGTGGTGCTCTCTTGGAATTCTCACCTTAACACTAACTCCCCCTTCTCTGTGTCCTGCTCTCTTGGAATTCTCACCTTAACACTAACTCCCCCTTCTCTGTGTCCTGCTCTCTTGGAATTCTCACCTTAACACTAACTCCCCCTTCTCTGTGTCCTGCTCTCTTGGAATTCTCACCTTAACACTAACTCCCCCTTCTCTGTGTCCTGCTCTCTTGGAATTCTCACCTTGACACTCATCCCTCCTTCCTCTCTGTCCTATTTTCTCAAAACTACTCTCTCTACACTTGTTCTTCCGCTAGTCTGCCCTATTCTTCTGGTACTCTATCTTCAATAATCTTTTTTTTTTAGTTTATGAAAGTTTTTTTAGATTTTAAACTCAATAAGAATTATGTTGTTTCAGTCTGGGGTGTTATCCTAGGTTTCAATCTCACTAATGTTTTATGGTGTTCCTTTTGAAACTCTCGACGCTAACCCTCCTTCCTGTCTCGTTGGCACCCCATCTTGGTCTTGTTTCTTTCAGAAACTTCGACATTTTACCCATTCAGACCTTGTTGCGAATTCTTTCAAACATAATTTCTTCCCAGCATTCACCAGCTCACCCCCTCCCTTACTCTTTTAAGATTTCAACTTCTTTCACACCAACCCCCCCTCCTCCAGACTTCAACCCTCATTCACACCAATTCCCCCCCCCCCCCCTTTTGCAGATTTTACCCTCACAGCGGGTGTTTTGAACGACGCCACTCTGTCTACCTTCCCCCTCGTGAGGTACGGAGCCTGGATCGTGATCCAGAACAGACCCGCTGCGAAGTACCAAACCTTCAAAAAGACCTACTCGGAATACGAGAGCGGTTGTTGCTCGTGTTTTTATATGGATCAGTCGTAGAATCAGCGCTAGATGAATGATTAGATTAGATTAGATTAGATTAGATTAGATAAGATTAGATTAGATAAGATTAGATAAGATTAGATAAGATTAGATAAGATTAGATAAGATTAGATAAGATTAGATAAGATTAGATAAGATTAGATAAGATTAGATAAGATTAGATAAGATTAGATAAGATTAGATAAGATTAGATAAGATTAGATAAGATTAGATAAGATTAGATAAGATTAGATAAGATTAGATAAGATTAGATAAGATTAGATAAGATTAGATAAGATTAGATAAGATTAGATAAGATTAGATAAGATTAGATAAGATTAGATAAGATTAGATAAGATTAGATAAGATTAGATAAGATTAGATAAGATTAGATAAGATTAGATAAGATTAGATAAGATTAGATAAGATTAGATAAGATTAGATAATATTAGATAAGATTAGATAAGATTAGATAAGATTAGATAAGATTAGATAATATTAGATAAGATTAGATAAGATTAGATAAGATTAGATAAGATTAGATAAGATTAGATAAGATTAGATAAGATAAGATAAGATTAGATAAGATTAGATAAGATTAGATAAGATAAGATTAGATAAGATTAGATAAGATTAGATAAGATTAGATAAGATTAGATAAGATTAGATAAGATTAGATAAGATTAGATAAGATTAGATAAGATTAGATAAGATTAGAGAAGATCAGATAAGATTAGATTAGATTGAATTAGGTTAAATTCAAGGGTTCCCTAATCATGATTGGAACAGGCTTCTTTCTGCCCAATGGTGACTACTGGGTAGGTCTCACTCCCCTCCACACTGCCACCACTGCCAACAACTACATGCTGAGGCGCGCACTTTTTTAGAATTTTTTTTTTAATCATTTTTTAGAAAATATATATTTTATTAGAATTTTCAAATTGAATTTGATTTACTTTTAAATTTTTTTCTGAATTTTTTTTCTAAGACTTTTTCGGTCGAATATGAATAATTTTCAAACCACTTTAAATTTTAAATTTTGAATTGCACTTCTATTACTACCACACCACACCACACCACACCACACCACACCACACCACACCACACCACACCACACCACACCACACCACACCACATTACACTACACCACACCACACCACACCACACCACACCCCACTACACCACACCACACCACACCACACCACACCACATCACACCACACCACATTACACCACACCACACCACACCACACCCCACCACACCACACCACACCACACCACACCACACCACACCACACCACACCACACCACACCACACTACACCACACCACACCACACCACACCACACCACACCACACCACACCACACCAAAACACCACACCACACCACACCACACCAACAACACCACACCACACCACACCACACCAACAACACCACACCACACCACACCACACCACACCACACCACACCACACCACACCAACAACACCACACCACACCACACCACACCACACCACACCACACCACACCACACCACACCACACCACACCACACCACACCACACCACACCACACCAACAACACCACACCACACCACACCACACCACACCACACCACACCAACAACACCACACCACACCACACCACACCACACCAACAACACCACACCACACCACACCACACCAACAACACCACACCACACCAACAACACCACACCAACAACACCACACCACACCACACCACACCACACCACACCACACCAACAACACCACACCACACCACACCAACAACACCACACCACACCACACCACACCACACCACACCACACCAACAACACCACACCACACCACACCAACAACACCACACCACACCACACCACACCACACCACACCACACCACACCACACCACACCACACCACACCAACAACACCACACCACACCACACCACACCACACCACACCACACCACACCACACCACACCACACCACACCAACAACACCACACCACACCACACCACACCACACCAACAACACCACACCACACCACACCACACCACACCACACCACACCACACCAACAACACCACACCACACCACACCACACCACACCAACAACACCACACCACACCACACCACACCAACAACACCACACCAACAACACCACACCACACCACACCACACCACACCACACCACACAAACAACACCACACCACACCACACCAACAACACCACACCACACCACACCACACCACACCACACCACACCAACAACACCACACCACACCACACCAACAACACCACACCACACCACACCAACAACACCACACCACACCACACCACACCACACCACACCACACCACACCACACCACACCACACCACACCAACAACACCACACCACACCACACCACACCACACCACACCACACCACACCACACCACACCATACCACACCACACCACACCAACAACACCACACCACACCACACCACACCACACCACACCACACCACACCACACCACACCACACCACACAAACAACACCACACCACACCACACCACACCACACCACACCACACCACACCACACCAACAACACCACACCACACCACACCACACCACACCACACCACACCACACCACACCACACCACACCACACCACACCACACCAACAACACCACACCACACCACACCACACCACACCACACCACACCACACCACACCAACAACACCACACCACACCACACCACACCACACCACAGGATCGAGGTGAAATCATTGAAGACGGGGCAGTGGTTTTATGCCGAGTATGAGCGCTTCGTAGTTGGAGCTCCCGTCGATGGTGGGTGCATGCATGGGTGCATGCATGCGTAAATGCATGAATGCATGAATGCATAGATGCATGAATGCGTAAATTCATGAATGCATAAATTCATGAATGCATAGATGATTGCATGCATAGATGATTGAATGCAAGAATTCATGGATGCATGGTGGGTGAATGGATAGATGATTGAATGCATGGATTCATGGATGCATGGGGGGTGAATGGATAGATGTTTGCACGCATAGATGATTGAATGCATGGATTCATGGATGCATGGGGGGTGGATGAATGGATGCATTATGTTTCATAGCTTTCCAGAATGTTCTGAAACCTTATTAAACTTTTTATAATTTTTCGAACTTCTCAAAACTTTCCACAATCTATTCTATAACATTTCAAACCTTCTCTTCTCCACCTATTTCCAAACAACCTTGAACCCCCACCATCCCTCCCCCCCTCTCCCCCCCTCCCCCCCCCCCCCTCCCCCCTCCCCCCTCCCCCCTCCCCCTTACCCAGTTTTCTCTTTCCCCTCCACCCCCCTCCAAATTCTTGTTATCCCTTTCAACCCCTTCCCCAATTTTTTTTACCCCATTCTCGCCAATCCTTTTCACTCTCCCCCCCCCCCAGACTACAGACTGCTCATAGGGCGTTACCATGGCGACGCCACCAACGCCATGATTCCAAACCTCAGCGCCAACCTCAACGGTTCCACTTTCTACACCTACGACAGGACCAGTTTCCAATGTGCCCACCTCCTCAACACTGGAGGTTTGGGTGGTTCTGTGGTGGTTTGGGTGGTTCTGTGGTGGTTTGGGTGGTTCTGTGGTGGTTTGGGTGGAGGTTTTGGAGTTTTTTTGGAGATTTAGGGTGTTTTTTGAGTGGTTCTGTGGAGGTTTGAGAAGTTGTTAGGGGTTTTGAGGGTTTTGGGGGGTTCAAAGGGTTTTGAGAGGTTTTGGGGGTTTTGAGTGGTTTTGGGGGTTTTGGGGGTTTTGAGTGGTTTTGGGGGTTTTGAGTGGTTTTGGGGGTTTTGAGTGGTTTTGGGGGTTTTGGGGGTTTTGAGTGGTTTTGGGGGTTTTGAGTGGTTTTGGGGGTTTTGAGTGGTTTTGGGGGTTTTGAGTGGTTTTGGGGGAATTTTTGAAGTTTCTCTTATTTGGGATTTTTGGTTTAGTTTTTTTTGGGTTTTCGAGGAATTTTAAGTGTTCAATCAATATAATTAATTGACTCAATTTATATTATTAATTAATTAATTAATTAATTAATTAATTAATTAATTATATTATAATTAGTTAATAAAAATAATTACTGGAAATTATTTATTTATTAATATGTATAATTGTTTCAATTTCTCGCTTCGAACTCCGCCACGCGCACCACGTGACAGGTTGGTGGATGAGGGAGTGCAGCAACGTGAACTTGAACAGCGACGACCACACCAACATGTGGTATAACTTCCCTGAGGGGGATTTCAAGGTGTCTGGCAGCAGGATGATGATGAGGAGGGTGTTGTGAGGAGGAGGAGGAGGAGGAGGAGGAGGAGGAGGAGGAGAAGAAGGAGGAGGAGGAGGAGGAGGAGGAGGAGGAGGAGGAGGAGGAGGAGGAGGAGGAGAAGAAGGAGGAGGAGGAGGAGGAGGAGGAAGAGGAGGAGGAGGAGGAGGAGAAGGAAGAAGAAAAAGAGCAAACAAAGCAACAACAAAAAGAGAAAAAAGAAAGAGAAGAAAAATAAGAATAAACAATGAAAAAAAGATTAAAAGTTGTGAAGCGGAAAAAGAAGAAGATAAAAAGTGGAAGGATAAAAAACAAAAAAAGAAAAAAAAGTGGCTGTTAGTGGTAGTTGGTGGCTGTTAGTGGTAGTTGGTTGCTGTTAGCGGTGGTTGGTGGCTGTTAGTGGTGGATGGTGGCTGTTGGTGGTGGTTGGTGGCTGTTGGTGGTGGTTGGTTGCTGTTAGCGGTGGTTGGTGGCTGTTAGTGGTGGATGGTGGCTGTTGGTGGTGGTTGGTGGCTGTTGGTAGTGGTTGGTTGCTGTTAGCGGTGGTTGGTGGCTGTTAGTAGTGGATGGTGGCTGTTGGTGGTGGTTGGTGGCTGTAAGTGATGGTTGGTAGCTGTAAGTGGTGGTTAGGGGCTGTAAATGGTGGTTGGTGGCTGTTGGTGGCTGTTATTGGTGGTTAGTGGCTGTAAGTGGTGGTTGGTGGCTGTAAGAGGGGATTGGTGGCTGTTAGCGGTGGTTAGTAGCTGTAAGTGGTGGCTGGTGGTTGTTGGTGGTGGTTGGTGGCTGTTATTGGTGGTTGGTGGCTGTAAGTGATGGTTGGTAGCTGTAAGTGGTGGTTAGGGGCTGTAAATGGTGGTTGGTGGCTGTTGGTGGCTGTTATTGGTGGTTAGTGGCTGTAAGTGGTAGTTGGTGGCTGTAAGAGGGGGTTGGTGGCTGTTAGCGGTGGTTAGTAGCTGTAAGTGGTGGCTGGTGGTTGTTGGTGGTGGTTAGTGGCTGTAAGTGGTGGCTGGTGGTTGTTGGTGGTGGTTGGTGGCTGTTAGTGGTGGTTGGTGGCTGTAAGTGGTAGTTGGTGGAGGTTAGTGGTGGTTGGTGGCTGTTATTGTTACTTAGCAGCATGGTTTCAGCTGCTTGAATTCTTGTTTCAACACCAGTCCAATTCCAAAGCCACAGATTTCATGACTAGCTTGAATCTCACTTGTGAACTTTTTCAACAAACTTCTTGCTTGAAACTCCTTATTGAAACTTGCTAAGAAAAATAAATTTATTTTTCTTTTTTCGGAAAGAAAAATTTTCTGTTTTTCATATGTTTAAATAAAAATTTTTGTTTTTTTTTCAAAGTTTTTTTAGATTAAAAAAAAATGATGTTTTTTTCTATTTTTTTGTATAAAAGTTAAAATTTTGCAAATCAAAATTGGTCATTCAAGCTTGAAAAATGATTTTTTGTTTTCGCTTGGGCGTCCAGGTTGTTCCCAAAGGTTGGTGTTTTAAAGGTGATGAAAATGCAATTAAAAATCAGTAATAAAAAAATTATTTAAAAAACAAAATACATATACAAAAACAAGATACAAATACAAAAAACAAAAATAGACGTACAAAAAACAAAATAGATATACAAAAACAAAATAGATATACAAAAAAAAAGATACTTAAAAACAAAATACAAATACAAAAAACAAAATAGATATACAAAAAACAAGATACAACTACAAAAAACAAAAAAGATATACAAAAAACAAGATAAAAATACAGAAA
>OX387260.1:5050213-5062713 GCA_947562095.1 Branchellion lobata
TTTTATTTTTATTATTCATATTTATTATTATATTTACTATTTATAGTTATTAAATTTAGTCATTATTATATTTATCGTATAGTCATTATTATATTTATTATATAGTTATTATTATTATTCTATTCCACCAACCCCTCCACCCTCATAGATCTCAGCCTACAGGGACAATGATGGCGTGAAACAGTGTGCTACGGACGCCTTGTACGTGGATGGTGAGAAGAGGAAGGGCAGGTCATCGCTGGAGTGTGGCATACACTGCAGGCACAGAGCCTCATGTAAGGGCTTCACCTTTGCTCCCCCCTTCTGTCGCTACTTCCTCAAACCCCCCTCCTCCTTCGTCCACAAGCCCTCTTGCACTACCTATCAGGTTGGAGCGGTTGGAAGCTTTGTTGGGGTTGAGTTGGGGGGGGGGGGTGGAGGAGAGGTGAAGGGGAGGGTTGGAAGAGAAGAAGTTGTTTGGGAGAAGGGAGGGGGGGCTTGTTTGGAGGGGGTTGTTGGGATTGAGTTGGGGGAAGAAGGAGGTTGTTGGGGTTAAGTTGGGGAGGGGGTTGTTGGCTGGCTGGTTTTTTGTCGGTGACTTGTGTTAGCTGAGGGTTGGGTGGTTTGTGGAAGCTAAGAGTAGGGCGGTTTGTGGTAGGGGAGTTGCGATGTGAGGGTAGTTTATGGTCGTTTGTCAAGTGGTAGAAGTAAGAGGTTAGACGTTTTTAAAAATTATTTTCAAATTTTTTCACTTCAAAGTTTTTTTTATAGTCTTTATTAAATCAAGTCCACACATACGCTGGAAATGTTACAAAAACACGGCGAACAATCGAACCAAAAAAGAAAACATTAAAATATACGAGAACAGAATGTTATCAGTCATAAAAGTCAGCATTAAACTTACGGCAAACGGCAAAAAAAAATTTTAAATCAAAAATGAGCTTTTTTCACCAATTTTTTTTATTTTCAGAGACTCTGTCCTCGAGTTACAGACGGTATGTTACAATTTCAGCTTTTCCCTCCGCTTCTCCAACCACCACCAATCTTCACTCTTTCCAGCAACTGACGCTTTGTATTCTACCCTTTGCCACTTCTCCGAACCAAATCACTCACCATATTTCCATAAAGCATCCCTTAGAAAACCATATTGCACACAGTTTTTTTATATCTAAGTTAAACACTTCCCACAAAATTCTTCTTCAAACAATCACCCTCTTTTGAAAAATCACTCTTCAACCCCACTCAAACCCCACTCAAAACCCCACTCAAACCCCACTCAAAACCCCACTCAAACCCCACTCAAACCCCACTCAAACCCCACTCAAACCCCACTCAAACACCACTCAAACCCCACTCAAACCCCACTCAAAGCCCACTCAAACCCCACTCAAAGCCCACTCAAACCCCACTCAAACCCCACTCAAACCCCACTCAAACCCCACTCAAACCCCACTCAAACCCCACTCAAAACCCCACTTAAACCCCACTCAAACCCCACTCAAACCCCACTCAAAAGCACACTTCATAATTCCCCCTCCCCTCCTCTTTCAGCTTTCAACTCTCCAACTCATCCAACCCGTCCCAAAAAACTCCACAAGTCTCAATTAAACCTCAAAAAAACCAACCTCCAAGTAACCAAACTTCAAAAAAAAAAACAAACAAACTTTTAAAAACCCCAACAAAACTCCTCCCCCCCCCCTTCCCCTCTCATCCCCCCCCCCCTTCCCTCCAGGGGTGGACCCAGCACAAACATGCGCCCTCCCCTTCACGCATAATGGCCTGTTGTACAACTCGTGCGGTGACCTTGACCTCCAAGAATGCACCCTTGAGTGCCACGACTGGCTCTGGAATGTTGTCCAGTGCCACAAACCCACCTGTTCGTCGTTGTTGTTCTGTGTTCGTCATTGTTGCTGTTCGTTGTTTTTTGTTGTTGTTCTTTGTTCGTTGTTTTTTGTTCGTCGTTGTTGCTGTTAATTGTTTCTGTTTGTTGTTGTTGCTGTTTTTTGTTTGTTGTTGTTGTTTTTTGTTGTTTTTTGTTTGTTGTTGCTGTTTTATGTTTGTCTTTGTTGCCACAACCACCACCATCACCACCACGAAGCCTTCATAGTGAGTATGGTGGTGGTTGATGTTGGAGCTCCATTCCCTCTGTGGACCGTCAACGGGTGGGTGGTTGTACATTACAGGCCTGTGATCTCAGACTTTAAGAGGACCTACAAGGAGTATGAAGATGGATTCCAACTTGGTGGTCAGTTGTGGTGGTTTGGTGGTCAGTTGTGGTGGTTTGGTGGTCAGTTGTGGTGGTTTGGTGGTCAGTTGTGGTGGTTTGGTGGTCAGTTGTGGTGGTTTGGTGGTCAGTTGTGGTGGTTTGGTGGTCAGTTGTGGTGGTTTGGTGGTCAGTTGTGGTGGTTTGGTGGTCAGTTGTGGTGGTTTGGTGGTCAGTTGTGGTGGTTTGGTGGTCAGTTGTGGTGGTTTGGTGGTCAGTTGTGGTGGTTTGGTGGTCAGTTGTGGTGGTTTGGTGGTCAGTTGTGGTGGTTTGGTGGTCAGTTGTGGTGGTTTGGTGGGCGTTTGTGAGAATTTTTCAGTGTAGTATGGTGTGGTGTGGTGTGGTGTGGTGTGGTGTGGTGTGGTGTAGTGTGGTGTAGTGTAGTGTGGTGTGGTGTGGTGTAGTGGGGTGTGGTGTGGTGTGGTGTGGTGTGGTGTGGTGTGGTGTGGTGTGGTGTGGTGTGGTGTGGTGTAGTGTGGTGTAGTGTAGTGTGGTGTGGTGTGGTGTAGTGGGGTGTGGTGTGGTGTGGTGTGGTGTGGTGTGGTGTGGTGTGGTGTAGTGTGGTGTAGTGGGGTGTGGTGTGGTGTGGTGTGGTGTGGTGTGGTGTGGTATGGTGTAGTGTGGTGTGGTGTGGTGTGGTGTGGTGTGGTGTAGTGGGGTGTGGTGTGGTGTGGCTTAGTACGGTGTCATCCTCTCCATCAACCGACAGACGGATCTTACTGGGCAGGCCTCATCTACATGCACACCCTCACCAAGACTGGAAATTTCCGTCTCAGGTGCCTACTACCACCCACCTTCACTTCACACTACTAATGACGTCAGTCTCAACCTCCAAAAGTTACCTTTTAGTGCCCAAACAAACACCTCAATCACTACAAATCCGACAGAAATTGCACCTCAAAATCCCAAAAACCCCAGAAAAACCACAACAAACATAAAACACTCTAAAAATCTCCGAAAAAACCCCCAAAACCCCCAAAAACCCCAAGCCCCCCCCCCCCCCCCCTCCCTTCCAGGGTGGAGTTGAAGGCGTCAAGCAATGACCTGTGGTACTCGGCGGAATACGAAGACTTCAGCATCGGAGACGCTGCCTCTTCGTACACCTTCCACATAGGCTCGTACTACGGAGATGCCAACGATGCCTTCAGATACCCATCGGTCGGTGGTCGATGGGTGATAGTCGAGTTGGGTTGGATTGGATACCCATTGGTGGATTGTTAGTGGGGTGATGCTCAGATTAGATTTGGTTGAATTAGATTGGATTAGATAAGATTAGATTGTATAAGATTAGATTGGATTGGATGAGAGAGAGGTGGATTAGATACTACTCGAGCCTGGCCAGTGGATAAATAATTAAATCTCATCAGATCAGATTGGATTCAATAAAACTAGATAAGAGTGGATTAGATAAAATTAGATTAGATTGGATTCAATAAAATTGTATTAGAGTGGATTATATTTATTAGAATTATTAGATTCATATTTTAGATTAATTAAATTCTAATAAACTCATTATATTTAATATTCTTCAACAATCACTACCACCACAACATCCACATGCACACAACAGGCAAGTGACTTCTTCCTCATCAACGGCCATCCCTTCTACTCCTACGACCAGCCCAAAGTAGGCTGTGAGCACCTGCTGACCGATGGAGGTGTGTGTGTGTGTGTGTGTATGTGTGTGTGTGTGTGTGTGTGTGCGTGTGTGTGTGTGTGTGTGTGTGTGCGTGTGTGTGTGTGTGTGTGTGTGTGTGTGTGTGTGTGTGTGTGTGTGTGTGTGTGTGTGTGTGTGTGTGTGTGTGTGTGTGTGTGTGTGTGTGTGTGCGTGTTTTTTTTGTCACTTTGTATCATTTTAAATATGGTCCTGATTATAACAACAACGTCATTTCGATTTTTTTTTCGTTTGCTTCATTTTTCTCTTTTACTTCCAGTTAACCCCAACCCTCTTGTCTCACCCAATCCCCAATCTCACATCACTCCACCCCATCTGACTTCAAACCCCTTGACTTTAACCCCATCCCATACCACACCACCCAACACCACACCACCCCATCCAACAACACACCACCCAACACCACCCCAACCAACACCACCCCACACCACCCAACTCAACACTCAACACCACACCAACCAACACCACCCTACCCAACACCACCCCACACCACCCAACTCAACACCCAACATCACCCATCCCCCAAGGTTTCTGGATGAAAGAGTGTTCAGCGGCGCAGTTGAACTCAAATGGTCCCTTCTGGTATAAGTTCCCTGACGGTAGCGTGGCCCTAGAGGAGTGTCGTATGATGGTGAAAGAGGTGGTGGTGTAGATGAAGAGAAAGCTGTAGGAAGAGGAGAAGGAGTAAGGAAGAGGAGAAGGAGTAAGGAAGAGGAGAAGGAGAAAGATTTGAAGAGAAGAAGAAGAGGAGAAGTAGGAGTTAAGAAGAGGAGTTAGAAGGACTTAAGAGTTGTAAGGAAGAGGAGTAAAAAGGGGTTAGAAAAAGAAAAAGAAAGAAATAATTAGGATAAAGAGTTAGGAGGAGTTAGAAGGGGCTTGGAGTAAGAAGTTAAAAAAAGAAAGAAGGAGGAGTAAGGAGGAGTAAGGAGGAGTAAGGAGGAGTAAGGAGGAGTAAGGAGGAGTAAGGAGGAGTAAGGAGGAGTAAGGAGGAGTAGGGAGGAGTAAGGAGGAGTAAGGAGGAGTAAGGAGGAGTAAGGAGGAGTAAGGAGGAGTAAGGAGGAGTAGGGAGGAGTAAGGAGGAGTAAGGAGGAGTAAGGAGGAGTAAGGAGGAGTGAGGAGGAGTAAGAAGGAGTAAGGAAGAGTAAGGAGAAGTAAGGAGGAGTAAGGAGGAGTAAGGAGGAGTAAGGAGGAGTAAGGAGGAGTAAGGAGGAGTAAGGAGGAGTAAGGAGGAGTAAGGAGGAGTAAGGAGGAGTAAGGAGGAGTAAGGAGGAGTAAGGAGGAGTAGGGAGGAGTAAGGAGGAGTAAGGAGTAAGGAGGAGTAAGGAGGAGTAAGAAGGAGTAAGGAGGAGTAAGGAGGAGTAAGGAGGAGTAAGGAGGAGTAAGGAGGAGTAAGGAGGAGTAAGGAAGAGTAAGGAGGAGTAAGGAGGAGTGAGGAGGAGTAAGGAGGAGTAAGGAGGAGTAAGGAGGAGTTAGGAGGAGTAAGGAGGAATAAGGAGTTATGAGGATATGGAAAGGAAAATGAATCGAGTGTATAAGTTAGAATAGAAGAAGAAGAAAGATTAAAAAACCGAACAAAAGTCTGTAAAGGACTTTTTAATTTGTAGAAGAAAAGATGAAGAGATGGTTGAAGGAGAGGTGGAAGAAGATTTTTTGGTCTCATCTGAAGGGTCAAGGTCATGTCTCAGAACGCTAACCTCTTTGATGGAGTCTGTGTGGGTACTGGGTCTCAAATGACTGAATGGGTGGTGTCTGGGTGATCGTTGGGAGGTTACGCTTGGATGATTTTTGAGGATGTTATTGAGGGCGTGTGTTGAACTTCGCGAACCATTGACAACATTCAGTAGAAGTAGTTGAAACTGAAAACACGGCCACTTTTATTGACAACAATTATCAACATTACCACCAACAACATCACCAACAACAACATCACCACCAACAACAACATCACCACCAACATCACCACCAGCAACACCACCACCAACAACATCATCACCAACAACAACAACACCACCACTAACAGCACCAACATCATCATCCTCCCCAAAATCATCATCACCACCAGCATCATCATCATCATCATCATCATCTATATCAGCATCCATTTCAAAATTTTCAGCATCAATATTACAATTATTATTATTATTATTATTATTATTATTATTATTATTATTATTATTATTATTATTATTATTATTGTCGTTGTTGCTGTTTTTGTTGTTGTTGTTTTTGTTGTCGTTGTTGTTTTTTCGTTTCTTCTGCATCTTTTTCAGCGCCACCTGGAGTGAGAACGATGAGACGTAGATTAAGAGCCCGGAATGGCTTGGACCAGCCCTAGCGCCTATCTAGCGCATTTTATTTCCTGTAAGTTATCTCGTAACACTCGTTCGAGCCGGCTTGGATCTAATCCGTCCCGAGCGCTCTTGAACAGTGTGGAATCAGCGCTATACAAATGATTTGATTGGATAAGATTAGATAAAATTAGATTAGAGTAGGGTAAATTAGGTAAGATTAATTTAGATTAGATTAGATTAGATTAAATTAAATTATGCTAGATCATTTAAAATTATTTATATGGCGCTTAAGTGATCGAAACGAAACTTTGGGCAATAAATTACACAAATAATAAATAATAATAATACGAAAGAAATAATATGAAAATTAATAACAATAATAAAATGATAATTATAATTGTTGCTGTTGTTGTTGTCGTTGTTGTTGTTGTTGTTGTTGTTGTTGTTGTTGTTGTTGTTGTTGTTGTTGTTGTTGTTGTTGTTGTTGTTGTTGTTGTTGTTGTTGTTGTTGTTGTTGTTGTTGTTGTTGTTGTTGTTGTTGTTGTTGTTGTTGTTGTTGTTGTTGTTGTCGTTGTTGTTGTTGTTGTTGCTGATGCCACTATAATAATATGCGCATTTGTATTGTATTGTATTTTATTGTTTTTATTTTTTAAAATTTAATTTCTTTTTCCGATTAATAAACGCACTTGTTGGCGATGTTGGTTGAGGCCGGAGTAGGAAGGGGGGGTGTTGGTGAGGAAGGAATGGTGTACTGATATGGCCAGCAGCTGTTGGTGGTTGTGGTGGTGGTTGTGGTGGTGGTTAGTGGTGGTGGTGGTTGATAGTGGTTGTGATGGCGGTAGTGGTTGTGATAGTAGTGGTGGTTGTGATGGTGGTGTGTGGTGGTTTTGGTGTTTGTGGTGGTTGGTGGTGGTGTGTGTTGTGGTGGTTGGTTGGTGTGGTTGATTTGTGGTTGTGGTGGTTGGTGATGGTTGATAAAAATAATAAATAAAATAGAAATTAAAATACAAAATAAATAAAAGATTATAATAATTTGAATTAAATCCATTAAAAGTATTGAAAAAAAAGTATTATTATTATAATAATAATAATAATAATAATAATAATAATAATAATTATTATTATTATTATTATTATTATTACTATTATTATTATTATTATTATTATTATTATTATTATTATTATTATTATTATTATTATTATTATTATTATTATTATTATTATTATTATTATTATTATTATTATTATTATTATTATTATTATTTTTATTATTATTATTATTATTATTATTATTATTATTATTATTATTATTATTATTATTATTATTATTATTATTATTATTATTATTATTATTATTATTATTATTATTATTATTATTATTATTATTATTATTATTATTATTATTATTATTATTATTATTATTATTATCATTATTATTAGTATTATTATTATTATCATTATATTTTATTATTATTTAAGCGCCTTTGAGGCAACCTAGTTTGCGAAGTGTGCGCTATAACAAATTTTAATTTTATCCATTCATTCATTCTTCAAATTTGAAGAATGAGTTGAGTAACCTCTTGCAGCATATAGGGCTTGAGCCAGAGGGAGAGGGCAGAGGTGTTGAAGCGGTAAAGAGCTCTTTTGTGGTAGAACATGAAGCCATCCAACTGCCGATGGATGGATGGATGGATGGATGGATAGATGGATGGATGGATGGATGGATGGATGGATAGCGGATGGATGGATGGATGGATAGTGGATGGATAGATAGATAGTGGATGGATGAATAGATGGATAGATAGTGGATGGATGGACAAATGGACGGATGGATGGATAGATGGATGGATTGATGAATGAATGGATGAAAGGATGGATAGATTGAGGGGATGAGTAAATGAAATGATGGATTGAAGGATGAATGAAATGATAGATAAATGAGATGAAAGACGGACTAATAAAAAATTAAATGAGCAGAAGAATGTACGAATAAAAGGAGGAATGAAGGATGGAAGGAAGGAATGAAGGAAAGGAAGGAAGGAAGGAAGGAAGGAAGGAAGGAAGGAAGGAAAGAAGGAAGGAAGGAAAGAAGGAGGGAAGGAAGGAGGGAAGGAAGGAAGGAATTCCAATCAAAGCCGACTGGTCCAAGGCCACAACCTCGTAGTCAAGCAGGGGTTGGTTGAGGGTGGAGGTGAGGGCGTGGTGGGTGCATGGGAGGGTGGTGGGAGGGAGGAAGGGGTGGGGGTTAGAGGAGGATAGGATGTCACACCCCTTGAAGTCCTCACGCATCTTCGACCGCATCCAAAACCACCGAAACTCCGTCTGTGGAAGTGTTGTGTTGTTGTTGTGTTGTTTGTGTTGTTTGTGTTGTTGTGTTTTTGTGTTGTTTGTGTTGTTTGTGTTGTTTGTGTTTTTGTGTTTTTGTGTTGTTTGTGTTGTTGTGTCATGCAATGTCATTGTTATTTTATGTCATTTCAATGTCGTTTCAAGTAACGTCATGACGATTCCGTCATTTGACGTCATGTCTTTTTATACGTTGTTCACTCCTCATCACACAAACAATCACACACCACCACACTACTACAACACCACCACCACCACCACCACCACCACCACCACCACCACCACCACCACCACCACCACCACCACCACCACCACCACCACCACCACCACCACCAGCACCACCGCCACACCACCATCACACCACACCACCACCACAACACCACCATCACACCACACCACCATCACAACACCACCACCACCACCACCACCGCCACACCACCACCACACCACCACCACACCACACCACCACACCACACCACCACACCACACCACCCCCACCCCACCCACCTCAGAATGGTAGAGGGGTTGGTTGTTGAAGAATATCATGTCGATGACGTGGAAGCTCTCTGATTGGTCAGAGTAGATGCAGTCCAAAATGACGTTGTCTGGAGGTGGGTGGGTGGGCGTGGTTGGAAGTGGTTGGGTGAGGGTTGGATGAGGGGTTTTGGGTGGTTGTGGTTAGGTGAGTGGTTTTGGGTGGTTGGGTGTGCTTGGGTGTGGTTGGGTTGGGGTGGTTGGGTTGGGGGTGGTTGGGTGTGGTTGGGAGTGGTTGGGGGTTTGAAAGCGGTTGAGAAAAAGATTCTGGTGATTAAAAACGATTTGAAAACCAACAATTGGTAGCACCACCCACAACCACCACAAATACGACAACCAGCTTCACAACCGCCACCACTCCACCACAAAACCACCACCACACTCCACCACACAACCATCACCACACCCACTACCACACTCCACCACAAAACCACACCACTACATCTTACCACACCACTACCACCACCACCATCCCACCTCGAAACCACACCACACCCACTGATGATTTTGTCAGCCCTGATGTTACACAGTTTAGATCGGAACGTGAACATGAACTGTCCTCTTTTGTTGAACACCTCTGTGCGTCCCTGTGGTGGTGGTGGTGGTGGTGGTGGTGTTGTTGTTGGTGGTGGTGGTGTTGTTGGTGGTGGTGGTGTTGGTGGTGGTGTTGTTGTTGTTGGTGGTGTTGTTGTTGTTGGTGGTGGTGTTGTTGTTGTTGTTGGTGGTGGTGTTGTTGGTGGTAGTGGTGGTGTTGTTGTTGGTGGTGGTGTTGTTGTTGTTGATGGTAGGGTTGTTGGTGATATTGCGGTAGTTATTGTTGTTGGGTTGTTGTTTCTGTTGGAATGTAAGCTACAACGACGAATGTCATGAAGGTAGGCTGTTGTTTTGTGGAATTCAACCCCAATCTCCCCCACCAGTTTCCAACTAACCACACCTACCTCCAAATAACCACACCCACCACTAGACAGTCCTACCCCCCCCCCCCAAGATAGCCCCACCCACCACCAAATAACCACACCTACCTCCAAATAACCACACCCACTACTAGACAGTCCTACCCCTTACAAGATAGCCCCACCCCCCACAAGATAACCCCACCCCCCACAAGATAGCCCCACCCACCAGCAGATAACCACACCCACCAACCCCTCGGTAGCCAACCACAAGGCACCGCTTCCCCACCGGGGCAAGCACCACCAACCAATCTTCTTCAAACCTCTCTGGTCTCTCTAACATCCACTCCGACAACATTGCCTGGGTTGTGGGACGCAATTTTTTATTTAAGTTTAATTTTTTTTTTTATTTTAAAATATTGATATTATTATATTAATTTTAGTTATAATCTTATTTTTTCAATGACCATAGAAAGATTAATATTCTAGAAATATTTATGAGAATAACCGAATAATATTTTTCTAAAGTTGATCCTTTAGTGAAACCCACTTTAGCTTTGAGTTCTCTCAAGAGATTCTTTCTTCTTTTACTTCTCAAAGGCTTTTTGACTTTCGTGGACTCTTTTGTGACACCACCAGCTTCACCATTGATATCAGCTTCCCCATTGATACCAGCTTCCCCATTGATACCAGCTTCACCATTGATATCAGCAATACCACTATTATCATCACCAATATTATCACCATCATCATCACCATCCTCATTAGTATCATTCTTATCATTCATATCATCATTAGCGTCGTCCTTATCTGGTAAATTCCGCAGCTTTGAAAGATTTTCAAACTTTTTTCTACAAATTTTAATTTTTAAATATATTATAATTTTTTGAATTGTTTTTAAATTATAAAAACTTGATAATTGAAAACTAAAATTTTATTTTTCAAATATTTTTATAAGTGGTTTTAAAGTTTTCTTGATTTTTTTGGAGCAGATATATTGTCAGGTATATAATGACCATGGGTATCTAATCTAATCTGATCAAAGCATTTATAAAGGACTGATTTCACACTGTTCAAGAGTGCTTGTATGACTCACTGCTTGCTCCTCTGGAGGGCCTCCTCCTGCCGCTTCTTCTGTTGCTGCACCAGGTCTTTGTAGTTGTACTTGTGCTGGCTGAACCTGGTGGAGAAGGTGGAAAATTTTGATGGAGTGAAAATTTAAATATATAATGCTAACTTTTTTGAGTCTATAGAATTTTTTTTTTAATTCATGAATTTCAAAATTAAAAATCCAATTTTGCCAAATATACAAATATACAAGTTTTTTTTTAACTATTTGATTTCAAGTTTCAATACACCATCACCACCTTGGATGCTGACCCGCGGTGTTCGTCTGATTGCCAGACACTCGAAAACCCGTCGCTAATAAATTTTCTAGGTCTTCCATATTTCACAAAAATATTTTCAAGTTTTCAGTCTATTTATTTTGAGCTATATTTACAAGAAACACAGTAAATTTTTTCTTAATTTGAACGTCAAAAAATGAATTTAAAAAACATTTTCAATCTTTTTATCGCAAAAAAATGTTGAACTGAAATATTAAAACAGCAATTAATGCTTAAAAACACAGTCGCTAAAAACGATAGAAGTGAACTGAAGTTTAAACGAAGCATAGAGCTTCATTTTTAGTGTAACTTGTAAAATGACTAAAGCAGCCTTTTATTGAAGAACAAAAAAAGTAAAGGAAAATTTGAAAATCGATAGATAGCAACAAAATTTTAATAAATAATTTTGGTCAACATGTACAAAATTCAAAAAGTATAAAAAACATTAAGTTTCATTAAATATATTTCAACATTTTCTGCTTGAGGGGTGTTTAAGTTTATTGAAAGAAAGGGTGTTTTTGTCACGATGTCTACGATTCGAAAGCCATTTTCGGATTTGCTTTTCATCCAGACCACAGCAATTGTTCAGCATTTCTAAATCTTGTTTGTTAAGATAAGGGTCGTTTAGGTTTTGCTGGTACCATCTTTCTAGGACTTCCACAACTTGAGGAGAGTAGAGAGTATTCTTTCGATACTTATGAGAAAAAAACTTTTCTTCGCTGATTCCACTGTCTTCAAAAGTTGAATGATTTGAAGTTGAACAGTTTTGATTTGTTGTTGAATGTAACATTTTTGTGTTTGAGACACTTTCAACATTTCTGTGTGTGTTGCTTAAATAAAGAGGCGATCCTTGATTCACATATGAAATTCTTTGATGTTGAAGTAAATTTTGGTTGATAGAGGGTTTAAATGAGAAAGTTGGTTTCGGAAAACTGACAAGATTCAAAAAGGAATATTTCAAGAATTCGAAAGACCTTCTTTGGACGTTGAAAATTCCGCTAGACACTACTGGTGGTAAAAAGGTGGTGGGTGGGGTGTTGGTGATTTGTTGAGAACTTGTTGCAAATAAGCAGGGGGTTGTTGAGGGTAGTTCCCAGGGTCTGTGCAGTCTGATCCGCTTGCTTTCACGTTCCTCCT
>OX387260.1:5067713-5070213 GCA_947562095.1 Branchellion lobata
ATCAGAAGGCGGAGTGTGTTCCCAAGGTTACCAGCTTTAGCAAGCACGAAGAGTTTTGTTTATGTCTCTCACGCACATCCTTGCAGCTGCCCATCTCCCTCACCAACACGCCTGCCTTCCAGACCGACCTGGGTGGGTCTTGTTGTTGTTGTTGTTGTTAGTTGTTTGTCGCACCACACAACACCACACCACACCACACTATACCACTCTACACCACTCCAAACCATACCACACCACACCACTCCACACCACTCCACACCACTCCACACCAACCACACCACACCATACCCCACCACACCACACCACTCTACACCACACCATACCACATCATTCCGCACCATACCACACTACACCACACCAAATCACACCAACCACACCACATCCCACCAACCACACCACACCATACCCCATCACACCCCACTACACCACACCACTCCACACCACACCATACCACACCACACCACACCACATCACACCAACCACGCCACATCACACCAACCACACCACACCACACTACACCACACCACACAATACCACACCACACCACAAAAAACCACCACACAACACCACCACACCACACCACACCACACCACACCACACCACACCACAGTGTCAGTTACGTGGCGACTGCACTTCGAGTTTGTCACAACGATCTCACCTCGCCCCGAACCAACCATCACTTCCGACCACTCCATCACCATCCCCCCCAAGGATGTGGAGGTGGAGGTGATGGTTTGGGATCTGCCAATCAAAATATTCCCAACCAATCCCAGCTTCGTTAACAAACTATCTCTCACTTCTTCAGAGGCTATTGGTCATTTGTGAAAAGGGGAGGAGTCTAGTGGTTGGTGGAAATATAGTGGGGATGAGGTGGTAGTAGTGATGAGTGGTGGTAGAAGTGGTGGTGGTAGTGGTGGTGGTAGCGGTGGTGGGGGTAGGGAAGGGATGGTGGAGTGATAGTGGGGACGAGTGGTGGTGGTAGTGGTGGTGGTAGCGGTGGGGGGGGTAGGGAAGGGATGGTGGAGTGGTGGAAGAATGGTGAAAAAGGTTAAAAGGTAATTTCGACCAAGTTTAGTTGTTTACTGCATTTCTGATGGCTCATAATATATAAATATATATTTTTTGTTGTTTCACTTTTAAAATATTTAAATTATAATTTGTATAGCACTTCATTTCAAATAAAATAAACAAACGTCGATGCTTTATTCACTTGCAACATGGCTAGTCGTACCCATCATGTAATAAACGCCAATAGAAATACCAGAATAATTAGTAATATTTATAAATAATTATTTTTAAAAAAAATTTTTTTAATTCTCAAAAATAAAAATAAATCCTTGAAATTAAAAATAAATTTTTGAAGGGAAAAATGAATTTTTGAAAATGAAAATAAATTATTGATAAAGAAAATTATTATCAAAAAATTGGAAAATTGAATAAAATTTTTAATATTTTAGAAGATAAAAGTACTTCATATTTGAAAAAAAAAATTTTTTAATTTTAAATTTATGCAAATAAAGAAAAAATAAGACTAACAATGAGTGTGAAGACTTGCTTCAATGAGTGATTGAAGAAGTGTGAGGAGATGTGAGGAGGTGGGAAGAGGTGTGAAGAGGTGTGAGGAGGTGTGAGGAGGTGTGAGGAGGTGTGAAGAGGTGTGAGGAGGTGGAAGGAGGTGTGAGGATGTGTGAAGAGGTGTGAGGAGGTGTGAGGAGGTGTGAGGAGGTGGGAGGAGGTGTGAGAAGGTGTGAGGAAGTGTGAGGAGGTGGGAGGAGGTGTGAGGAGGTGTGAGGAGGTGGGAGGAGGTGGGAGGAGGTGTGAGGAGGTGTGAGGAGGTAGGAGGAGGTGTGAGGAGGTGTGAGGAGGTGGGAGGAGGTGTGAGGAGGTGTGAGGAGGTAGGAGGAGGTGTGAGGAGGTGTGAGGAGGTGTAATAGTTTGTAAAGATCAAGTTGAAAACGGATTTGATTTTAATTAGCTTTATATGCTCATTCATCCATCCATCCAGTCCTTCATCCATCCATCCAGTCCTTCATCCATCCATCCAGTCCTTCATCCATCCATCCAGTCCTTCATCCATCCATCCAGTCCTTCATCCATCCATCCAGTCCTTCATCCATCCATCCAGTCCTTCATCCATCCATCCAGTCCTTCATCCATCCATCCAGTCCTTCATCCATCCATCCAGTCCTTCATCCATCCGTCCAGTCCTTCATCCATCCATCCAGTCCTTCATCCATCCATCCAGTCCTTCATCCATCCATCCAGTCCTTCATCCATCCATCCAGTCCTTCATCCATCCGTCCAGTCCTTCATCCATCCATCCAGTCCTTCATCCATCCGTCCAGTCCTTCATCCATCCATCCAACCATACATTTATTTACCCAAGTGGTCTATCACCCATCCATCCATTCCATCACCCATCCATCCATTCAACCATTCATCCATTCATTCAATCACCCATTCATCCATTCAATCACCCATCCATCCTGCATTACGTGAA
>OX387260.1:5075213-5080213 GCA_947562095.1 Branchellion lobata
TGTCTGTTCGTCTGACGTGTATGCTGTGGTGGTGATGATGATGATGATGATGATGATGATGATGATGATGATGATGATGATGATGGTGATGATGATGATGATGATGATGATGATGATGGTGATGATGATGATAATAAGAATAATAATAATAATAATAATAATAATAATAATAATAATAATAATAATGATGATGATTAGGATGATGATGATTATGATAATAATAATAATGATGATGACGATGATGATGATGAAAAAAAATATTGAGAAGAAGAAAGACTTGCAATGACCATCTTCTTCATCCCCGCTACAACTATCGCCCCCTCAACTTACCTCTTCCTTTTCCTTCCTTTCTTCCCTCTCCTCTTTCCTCCCCCCCCCCCATTTCTATCCCCTCCTACTCACCCACTTCACCCTCTCCTCCCTCCCCTCTCCCCCTTCCCTCATTCCATCACTACCCCCTCTTCACCCACCCGACAACATGGGGGCACTCAGAGAAGTCGAGTTGCTTGTCAACCTGCTGGAAGTCTTCGTCCAATGAGCGTTGAGGACGCATCAAGTACTGCAACAGTTGTCCCGCCCACCACACGAATGGGTCTCCGTGAATGGTCACAAGGGCGGAGTGAAGCTGAGAAGGAACAGCCAATGGCAGGAAACTAGGTCGAGGACTTAAAACGTCGATGATTGGTAGCTGAATGACCCGTTTTTCATTGTCGTGGCCTGCGTCGTTTGGTAGGGAATGGTTTGGTGGAAAGGAAACAGGGATGGCGGAAGGAGAAATGATGGTGAGGGAAGGGGTGGTGGTGAAGGAAGGGGTGGTGGTGAAGGAAGGGGTGGTGGTGAAGGAAGGGGTGGTGGTGAAGGAAGGGGTGGTGGTGAAGGAAGGGGTGGTGGTGAAGGAAGGGGTGGTGGTGAGGGAAGGGGTGGTGGTGAAGGAAGGGGTGGTGGTGAAGGAAGGGGTGGTGGTGAAGGAAGGGGTGGTGGTGAGGGAAGGGGTGGTGGTGAAGGAAGGGGTGGTGGTGAAGGAAGGGGTGATGGTGAAGGAAGGGGTGGTGGTGAAGGAAGGGGTGGTGGTGAGGGAAGGGGTGGTGGTGAAGGAAGGGGTGGTGGTGAAGGAAGGGGTGGTGGTGAGGGAAGGGGTGGTGGTGAAGGAAGGGGTGGTGGTGAAGGAAGGGGTGGTGGTGAAGGAAGGGGTGGTGGTGAGGGAAGGGGTGGTGGTGAAGGAAGGGGTGGTGGTGAGGGAAGGGGTGGTGGTGAAGGAAGGGGTGGTGGTGAAGGCAAGGGTGATAGCATACCAGTCCAGGTGGGGGCGGAAGGGTGGGAGTTGGGGCAGTTGAGGTTGGGAGGCAGAAAAAACTCCTCCCACCCACCCGGCAAATACCTTTTTGAGTTTGACACAATTTTGAGTTCAATTGTGAATAGGTAAATAAATAAACATTAATAAAAACGTGTGGAATAACTACAATAAAAACATAATTGTTAATAAAAAACAAATAAAAAGTTATACCCCAATTAAATGAAAAATCTCAATAGTTTCATCTTTTAGACACACCTCCAGTTATTGGAGTTGAGGACCATGGTTCTGTTGGTTGCCATGGCGGTGATGAGGCAGTAGAGCACGTGATGTACTTGGCAACCGAAGCCACACCCCTTGTCCAACGTGCAGGCCAATAACTTGGTCGCCTTGCAGTCTTTGGGGTTCTAGTGGTGTTGTTGTGTGACGTTATTGTGTGACGTTGATGTATGACGTTGTTGTGTGACGTTGATGTGTGACGGTGATGTGTGACGTTGATGTGTGACGTTTTTGTGTAACGTTGTTGTGTGGTGTTGTTGTGTGACTTTTTTGTATGATGTTGTTGTGTGACGTTGTTGTGTGACGTTGTTGTGCGAGGTTGTTGTGTGACGTTGATGTGTGACGTTGTTGCGTGACGTTGTTGTGTGACGTTGTTGTGTGATGTTGTTGTCTGACGTTCTTGTGTGACGTTTTTGTGTGACGCTGTTGTGTGACGTTGATGTGTGACGTTGTTGTGTGACGTTGATGTGTGACGTTGATGTGTGACGTTGATGTGTGACGTTGTTGTGTGACGTTGATGTATGGTGTTGTTGTGTGGTGTTGTTGTGTTGTAAAAAGCACCCAACCCATCCACATCCAAATTCATTCCACCCATCCAAATCCATTCTTATTCACCCTATCCACCCTCATCCACCCCACCCACCTTCATCCACCCCACCCACCCTTATCCACCCCACCCACCCTCATCCACCCCACCCACTCTCATCCACCTCACCCACTCTTATCCACCCCACCCACTCTCATCCATCCCACCCACTCTTATCCACCCCACCCACTCTCATCCACCCCACCCACTCTCATCCACCCCACCCACTCTCATCCACCCCACCCACCCTCATCCACCCCACCCACCCTCATCCACCCCACCCACCCTCATCCACCCCACCCACTCTCATCCACCCCACCCACCCTCATCCACCCCACCCATCCTTATCCACCCCACCCACCCTCATCCACCCCACCTACCCTCATCCACCCACCCACTCTCATCCACCCCACCTGCAGCTTGTAGATGACATCTTGAACCATCTGAGAGAGCGTCTGAGACCTCTTGCGACGCCACCGCTCGTGTCCATCCACCCTTGAAAGGTGCTCCAGGTCTTTTGAGGTGATGCTGGGGTAATTGGGGGGGTTGGGGGGATCGGAAGTGTTGGAGGAATTTGGGGGTGTTGGAAGGGTTTGGGGGGTTTGGGGCTGTTGGAAGAGTTTGGGGGTATTGGGGGGTTTGGGGGTGTTGGGGGGGATCGGGGGTGTTGCGGGGGTTTGGGGGTGTTGAGGGAGATTGGGGGCGTTGGGGGGATTGAGGGTGTGAGTGGGTGAGATATGAAGAGGGTGTAGAATTTGGGTGGTTAGGGAATTTGTGGAACCGAAATGGTTGGGAGTGGGTTGGGATTAGAATGGACGAATGAACAGAAAGATGAATGGATGGATAAAAAGATGAGTGGATGGACGGATGGATGAGAAGACGGAAGGATGGATGAGTGGATGAAAGAATGAACGAGTGGATGGAAAGATGGATGAGTGGATGGACGGATGGAAGGATGGATGAGAGGATGGATGAGAGGATGGAAGGATGGATGAGGCACCTGTAGTATTCGAAGGCATCCTCCTGCATCTCCTTGATCTTCCCTTCCATCTCCCCATTCGAGGCCACCTTCTTAAGCTTCTCTGCACCATAATTACTTTATTAATTATTCAATGGATGTAATTCGTTTATTTATTTTATTTATCCATCAAAGTAATCTTTTTATTTATTTTATTTTTATTTTTTAATTTATTTATTTATTTTTTTTTTTTAATTAATTAATTAATTTATTTATTTATTTATTTATTTATTTATTTATTTAAAGTAATCTTTTTATTTATCTATTTATTTATTTATTTTTTAATTAATTTATTTTTTTATTTTTTTATTTTTCTTTAAATTAATTAATTAATTTATTTATTTATTTATTTATTTATTTATTTATTTATTTATTTATTTATTTATTTATTTATTTATTTATTTATTTATTTATTTATTTATTTATTTATTTATTTATTTATTTATTTATTTATTTATTTATTTATTTATTTATTCATTCATTCATTCATTTATTTATTTATTTATTTATTTATTTATTTATTTATTTATTTATTTATTTATTTATTTATTTATTTATTTATTTATTTATTTATTTATTTATTTATTTATTTATTTATTTATTTATTTATTTATTTATTTATTTATTTATCATATTGATTGAATTATTCATGTTAATGCTTCATAAAAAGGTAAGACGAATAATATTAACATAATACGCCTGTAGCATGATAATTAGCAAACCCGCTTATAAACCGTAGGTCTCAGGGTTCGATTCCCGGCTAAGCTCAGGTTTGAGTTGTTAAAAGCAGTAACACAAGGATAGAGAGAGGATGGATGAAAGATGGAAAGAGGACGGAGGAAGAAAAGAAGAAGAATGGAAGAAGAAAGGAAGGAGAATGGAGGAGGGATGGAAAGAGGATGGAGGGAGGATGGATGAGGGATGGAAGGAGGATGAAAGAAGGATGGATGAAGGAATGGATGAAGGATGGAAAGAGGATGGATGAGGGATGGAAAGAGGATGGAAAGAGGATAGATAGGCACCTAGTTGGTGGTGGACATAGAACCAGGTTTCTCGCACGTCGTTCCGTACCCTCCTCCGCAGTATTTCATGGTGCATGGAAGGCTGTGTGGCTGGTGTAGTGTGGTGGCTGATATGGTGTGGTGTGGTGACTGGTGTGGCGTGGCTGGTGTGATGTGGTATGGAGTGGTTGGTGTGATGTGGTGAAGAAGCGGAAGTGTGTAGCTGACATAGTTTTTATTTTGTAGATTTTTTCTGTGACGTGGGTGTGGTGTGCTAGATTTGGCGATGATGCTTGTAGGATGAATGTTGTTAGTTATAAGTTAGTAAAAGTGAGTAAGGGTAGGGGTGGGTGAAATAATTAAAAGTTGAATGTTGTGTGGAATGGTGTTTAAGGTGGGTGAGTGGTTTAAGGTGCTTCTTAAGGAGGGTGGTTTGTATAAGGTTGGAGGATTGTGTGGGATGGTTCATAATATGGGGGAGGGAGGGGGGGAAGGGGGGGTTTGTGGAATGGTTCATAAGATGGGGGAGGGGTTTTGGGATGGTGAGTAAGTACGGTGCAACAGCATCGAAACACAAACCTTTGACCACTCTCACATCACTTGCTGGTGTTGATGGTTCTCCTTTTATGAATTTCAACATTTCCTGAGCTTTTCTGAAAAAAGGAGTTATATTTTAATAACTAAATTTAGCCGGAATAATTATCTAAAGAACAAATTTTTTTTTTAGTTAATAGTTTTTTTTAATATTTTATAGAAAAAACTAATTTTTTTAAAATCATTGAAAAATAAATTTTACTTTTTTTTTTAATTATTATTAGAAATTTA
>OX387260.1:5085213-5102713 GCA_947562095.1 Branchellion lobata
CATGAAGGTGTCCATCGGAAGTGGTTGGTGAAACCTAAAAAGGCGGAATGAGAAAAGTGAATTTAAGAAAATATTTATTTATTTATTTTCTACTTTTAAAAATTATTTTTATTATCATTTTTATTCAATATTTAATTATTTAAATGAAAAATGCTCGTGCATAAAAGTAGATTGAAGTTTAAATGAAGTAACTTCTTGTGATTGTGAGTGCAAGTTAGGCATTAGACAAACCTTGAAATTACCATCGTGAAAGTATGCCTTTCTATTGGTTCCCACGACGACATCGCCACCCAATAAGGGAACTAGAAAAGACAAAGCTTTCAGTGATTGGCTGACGAGAATGTCGTTTGTATCCTTCATACTGAGAAGGAGCTGTGATTGGTGAAAAATGTTTGGAGTTCATCTCATTCCACCATCCTTCCATCATTCCACCGTCTTTCCATCATTCCACCGTCTTTCCATCATTCCACAAACCCCCATCATTTTAACTTTTTCCCGTCCTATCCATCCACCATCCCACCCTATCCATCCACCATCCCACCCTATCCTAACCACCATCCCATCTCATCGCATCCACCATCCCACCCTATCCTAACCACCATCCCATCTCATCGCATCCACCATCCCACCCTATCCTAACCACCATCCCATCTCATCGCATCCACCATCCCACCCTATCCTATCCACCATCCCATCTCATCGCATCCACCATCCCACCCTATCCTATCCACCAGCCCATCTCATCGCACCCACTATCCCACCCTATCCCAGCCTATCCCATCCACCATCCCACCCTTTTTCACCCACCCTCTTACCCTATCCCATCCACCCTTCAACCCTATACCACCATCCAACCTTATCCTGTCCACCATCCCACCCACCACTATCCCCCACCACCAGTTCACCGCCATCCATCCTGTCACCATTCCATCACCATCCCACTCACCTCCTTCAGCACGATCCTGTGAAGATCGGCCTTGTTGACGTACGGAGCGAAGGCGTGGAAGTGTTTGAGGAGGGTGTACCTGATGTTGCAGTCCCTGACCTTGAAGAGCTGCAGGATGACCTTCAGCACGTGAGCCTTGAACAAGTTTTCACCCAAAATGCCCCTTGGGACTGTCGAGAAGAAGGGAGGAAGGAGGGTGGAAGAGGAAGGGAAGAAGAGGGGAGGAGGGTGGAGGGTGGAAGAGGAAAGGAAGGAGGGTGGAAGAGGAAGGGAAGAAGGGGGGAGGAGGGTGGAAGAGGAAGTGAAGAAGAGGGGAGGAGGGTGGAGAAAGAAAGGAAGAAGGAGGAATGGTGTTGTAGGATGAGGAGGAAGGGGGAGGAAGGAGGAGGAAGGGAGGAGGAAGGGAGGAGTGGTGTTGGAAAGAAGGAAAGAAGTGTGGTAGTGTTGGAGAAAGGAAAGAAAATAATGAATGATGGAAAAAAAATGGAAAATAGAGAAAGGAGGAAAGAAAAGTGGATGGAGGTTAGATAATTCAAAAAAAAATTTAAATTTTACTCTTCATAATACCTTTCTTCTTTCTGCTTTCAACATCATCGTCATCATCACCATCTTCCCTCTCATTCTCTTCTTCTTCCTCTTCCTCCTTCTCCTCTTCCTCATCAGCTCCCCTATGGTCTCTCTTCTTGACGGCAAAAAGATGGGGAAGGAGATATTTTTGTGCTGTTGTGTCCAACATCACAAACCTGAGCGGTGGTGGTGGGAAGGAGGAGGAAGAGGAGGAAAGGAAGAGGAAGATGAAAATGAGAAAAAGAAGGACAAAGAGAAGGAGGAGAGAGGAAAAGGAAGAAAAAGATGAAAAGAAGGAGGAAAATAAAAAGAAAGAGAAAGGGAAGATGATGAAAAAGAAGAAAAAAAAGAAAAAAAAAACTTGAAAAAAAGTTTGAAAAAGAAGAGAAAGAGAAAGAAGAAGAAGAAGAAGAGAAGAAGGAGGAAAAAGAAAAGTAGGAAAAAGAGAAGAAGAAAGAGGAAAAGTAGAAAAAGGAGGAGAAGGAGGAAGAGAAAGAGTAGAAAAAAGAGAAGAAGGAGGAAGAAGAAGAGGAAGAGTAGGAAAAGGAAGAGAAGGAGGAAGAAGAGTAGGAAGAGTAGGAAAAGGAAGAGGAGGAAGAGGATGACGCACCTCTGTAGCAACAGGGATGTGAGTCTTTGAGCCACAAGAGCTTCTGGAAGATTCTTGAGCTTGTGAGTGAGAGTCCTGGTAGGTGGTACGAGGGTGGAGGTGGTAGAAAAGGTTTTAGAAGAAGAAGGCGAAATTTAATTTGTTTACTGAAATTTATTTTAAAAATCAAATTTTAAATAAAATTGATAATAATTTTTTTTTTTTGATAAATTTTGGAATAAATGTTAATAAAAAAAATGTTTTTATTGAAAGTTTTCTCAAGAGACGAACTTGAAGAATTGTTTTCGTTGTTGAGGTGGTTGTATGAGGAAGGTGCAAAGGATGTTACGGATGTACAAGAAATCACTCTCAAGGAAGTCTATCAGAAGAACAGGCTTCTGAAAAAACGTCAAACTGGACGGTGTGGTGGTGGTTGGTGTAGTGGTGGCTGGTGTGGTGGTGGCTGGTGTGGTGGTGGCTGGTGTGGTAGTGGCTGGTGTGGTGGTGGCTGGTGTGGTCTGGTTGATTTGATTTTCAGCTTCATCGGCCAAATCTCTCAAGCTTTCAAACTCAACATCTGGAAAAAATTGACAATTTTGATACTGAAATTTGGAGTAGATTTCTGAAAATAAAATATAACCAATAGAAAAAATAAATAAAATAAAATATTTTAATATAAAAAATATATAATTAAAATTAAAAAAATAATGAAAAAAAAAGCACCAAGAAGAAGAGAGTGAGACAGGGAGTCGAGGAGGAGTCTAATGAAGGAAATGAAACGTTGCTGGTCGTCATGGTGATGGGTGCAGTGATGGGCGGCTTCAAAAGACCCGAGCTTCCAGTTTCCGGAGTTTGAGATGAAAAAGGAAGAGAGAGAGTTGAGTTGGTTGTGTGAAATTGAAACCTGGAGAAGTTGGTGGTTGTGGTGATTTTGGCTTTGATTTTAATATAGTCAATGACCGAATGAGTATTTTTGGCTGAAGTCATTAATAACTGGACTCATTGAAAATTAAAATTTGTAATTATTTGGAATATGATTATACAAAAAAAACTTAATTGGTCTATTAGAAGTATCAAACCTTATAATGGAGAAAGTTGATGGCACAGAAAAGGTCGAAAAGACCTGATGATGTCTGGTGAAAGTCAAGGAAGGAAAGGTGGTTGGAGAGAGGGATGAGAGCTTCCGTAAAGATGGAAAGAGGTGGCAAGGTGGGATGGCAGAGAGGTTGTATAATGTTTGGATGTCTGAGGCTCTTAAGAGTCTGAAATGTGGTGGAAAAATGGAAAGTAGTTAATTTTAGTTAATTGAAGTGAAGTTAATTAATACAAGTCAATGAAATATCGATTTTTGTTATTTAAATGCTTACAAAAAAAGTTACACCTACCTTTAAAGAGGTCTGAAAAGCTGAAGGATCACCAGTGAACTCAAAGATGCTTACGATGTTGAGGTTTCCAAACTGTGCAGCTGTCTTGCCTCCAATTCTAGCTTTGCAAAGATTCCACCTGGGACTAACCACAATCTTGTCATCCTGACGAATGTCTTTGCTGCCATCTGCCCCCATGAATTGCTTGATGTGGTACTTAAATGTTGCGTGTTTCGGTATGAAATTTTAAGATCATTTCACTTATTTCGGAATATATTTTTTATAATTTGGCGTGTAAAACTTTAGTGTTAGATATTCAAACAGATCGCAAATAATTGATCGCATATAATCACCACTACCAATAAACACTTATGTGTGCTTTTAAAACGAAATGGCAGGGTTTTTGAAATTATTCATATTTAGTGTTTTAATGATTGACATTTTTTTAACATATAAATTTTATGTTTAAAAAATTAAACTTCAAAATTTTTCAACAGTATGATTTGTTACTTTGTTTTTTTTTTCGTTTGTTTCTGAAGAACTTCATCTTCAATTTGAGTAAAAAAATTCTCTACACTGCGATAAGGTCTACAATAAGATTTTTTTTCAACTAGCGGAGCAAAATAATTTTTTGAACGTTTTTAAGGTTTTTAACAACTCAATAAGACATGTCTTCTAAAAGATATATTCCCGGGTTAAGTATTCAGAATTTCAACGAGTCTAGGTCCAATCCTAAAAAACTTGTGAATTTGGAAAGTTCGAAAGATTACAAACTACCGCCAAACTTATTGAAAACGTTCAAGGCGGGTACCATCAATCCAGTAAGTGATTGCATCATCATTGACAATGCTGCAAAATTCATCATAATTATCTTACTCATCGTGGTATTAATTTTATTGTTAATTTTAGAGTTTTTAGACGATTTAAAAAAGATTATGAAAAATCGCAACAGGTCATCAGTATTACACAAAATTTCAGATTTAATTAGATTGAATTATACAATACTAGATTTGCTTTATTCAAGTATAATTAAAAATGATGTACTTTTAAATTTGATCATATACAACCTTGAAGGTGGTAGCACTGAGTCAGTACTGTGGCTCAGTGGACCTTGGCTATTCCTTCCAACCACAAACCTCCACCAGCAAAGGTAACAAATATCACTCATGTTATCAAGAAGTGACAAATCATAAGATTCAGATTATTTAATAAATAACAATTCAATAAAAGTACAAATATCATTACAATGGCAATAACCCCCATAACTATAACTGCTCCATCTAAAATACTGAAATATAAATTTTATATAATACAAAATGATTTTTCAATTCATATTATTCAGACAAATTTTTTTGTTTGAAATGTTTCACTTTGATTAAAAGCTCACCTGGTTTTCATCTTCTTCCACGGCAGATAGGGTAGGACGAGCCTTCCACCTAGAGTGCATCATCGGGGGCTTCAACTATCCGCAGGGGGCGGGCAGTAGCAAGAAGGAGGCGAAGAAGAGTGCAGCAAGTAACGCCCTCAACTACATAATCGAGCATGGTCTCATCATAGCTGATGCCTCACGCAATGATCGAACACTCTACACTCAATTCCCCGATGGACAGCCCTCCTCCCAAGAGACTCCAACTACCCCCAATCAACACCCTCCCAACCCATCCCCACCAGCTCCCAGTAGGTCCCTTAGTGACATCGTGGCAGAACTGGCAAAGCAGAGTACCCAATTGAAGGGGGAAGACCCGCCTCGAAAGGGGTGAGGGGATGTACACTCACTCTTGTGCACATTGTACGAGCTATGTGCACTTGCTCCCTTCTACATGGTGTACAATCTGTGTACAGCTTTTGCTATTGTATGTATACATGTTTGTAAACTGACTTTAAATTGTTTTATAATAAATTAATGGATTAATTAATATTAATCTGTATTTTAATAAATATTAATCTGTATTTTAATAAATATTAATCTGTATTTTAATAAATAATAATAATAATAATTATTATTATTATTATTATTATTATTTATTTTTATAAGCTTTTATATAGAAATTTTTGAATACTAGCTCACAAACCTTTTTACCAGAATTCCGGAGGAAAATGAAAGATTTTTGAGGGATCAGATGAAAATAAATGCTAGTCCAGAGGTGGGTGGGAGTAGGTGGGAATGGGTGAGAGGGGGTGGGAGTGGATGGAAATGGGTGGGAATGGGTGGAAGTGGATGGGATTGGGTGGAAGTGAGTGGGAGTGGATGGGGGTGAGTGGGAATGGGTGTGAGTGGGTGAGTGGGTGGGGGTGGGTGGATTAAAAGGGTGAATTTGAAGAGGAAAAGGGTAAACTGGAAGGGTCAACTTGGGGGGAGGGTGGCCCGAGTGGGTGTATTGGGGTGGTGGGTAGGTTGGGGGGTTTGAATCAAAGAGGGGCTTTTTCCATCCTTCAATTTGTTCCTCACTCACTTGATACAGTTGATAACAACCGTGACGCAACAACCACCCACCCACTTTGATAAGGTTGCAGTTCTGAAAAAAAAACCATAATAATAATCATAACCATAATAACAATAATGCTTTGCCTTATCATCATCATACTCATAACAATCAACCTAATCCGAATATTTTATCAAATAATTTTTAATTACCTATATTATTAAATAGCTTTATTATAAATTATCTTAATTATTAATTAATTATATTATTAATTAATTATATTAACAATTATCCTTCTTATTAAATTAATATTTAATTATTGAAGATTTTTATTTACTAATTGGGCATCAATCATCATGGCTGTATGCTCCACAGGTGTATCTTTCTGTGCACCACCTCATCACCACCAACTCCTCCATCTGCCTCCAAGACCAAAGGGTAGCCGCCTTCCTGCTGATGGGTGTGTGTGTGTGTGTGTGTGTGTGTGTGTGTGTGTGTGTGTGTGTGTGTGTGTGTGTGTGTGTGTGTGTGTGTGTGTGTGTGTGTGTGTGTGTGTGTGTGTGTGTGTGTGTGCGTGCGTGCGTGTGTGTGTGTGTGTGTGTGTGTGTGTGATGTATGAACATTTTGCTAATGGTTACCAACTCCATTTCCCACAAAACCACTTCAAATTACCCCCACCCTCCAAAACCCCAGACGGAAGGGGGGGTCTGAGAGTGGTATCGTTGGGTAATGGTCGAGGGTTGGTGGAGGGGGGTTGTGTGGGGGAGGATGGTCGAACCATGGTCGACTGTGCAGCCCTTGTGCTCGCCAGACGAGCTCTCCTCAAGTGAGTCAGCATCCTATTGAAATACACCTCAATCATCATATTACTTATATAATAATTATTATCGTTATTATTCACATAATTATAGTTATTATTCATTTTATTATTATTATTATTATTATTATTATTATTATTATTATTATTATTATTATTATTATTATTATTATTATTATTATTATTATTATTATTATTATTATTATTATCATTTATTTTAATAATTATTATCATTCATATTATTATAGTTACTTATGTTATAATCATTGTTACTCATGTTATAATTATAGTTATTTATATAATAATAATAATAATAATAATAATAATAATAATAATATAAACCTATTATTATTATGTTGATAATGGTCTACAAATTATCAACACAACACCCACACCACCACTACCACAGATATCTGTATGACCAGCTCACCAACCTTTTGAATGACCAGAGTAGCATCTTTACCACCCTCAAACGCCTCCCTGAATACTCTGAACACTCTGAACACCCCCCCAACCCCCCCGAACACCCCCTGTTTTGTTTGAGACCTGGTGTGTCCTTGCATCTGTATTTGAGCCACCCACCCAACCAGAAAACATACTCTTCCGAGTGTTGGTAGGTTGGTGGTGTGGTGTAGTGTGGTGTGGTGTAGTGTGGTGTGGTGTGGTGTGGTGTGGTGTGGTGTGGTGTGGTGTGGTGTGGTGTGGTGTGGTGTGGTGTGGTGTGGTGTGGTGTAGTGTAGTGTGGTGTGATGTGGTGTGGTGTGGTGTGGCGTGGTGTGGTGTGGTGTGGTGTGGTGGTTTTGGGGGGGTTAGTTGGGGCGCTAGTAGTAGTGTTGCTGAAGTAATTGCTGCTACCGTTTCAAAGCCACCATACCACACCACACCACCCTCCCCCCAGTTCCTCATCCACCATAATCTCTCAAGCGGAACGGGAGGCTATCTTTTGCACTGACCACCACCCCGCCTTTCACCATGGCCTTGGAACCCTCACTCTGCTGCAACATCTATCAGGTGTGTGGGTGAATGAAGAATGAATGAGTGGGTGCATGCATGCATGCATGAATGAACAGGGCATGGATGCATGAGGAATGAACGAGTGAATGGGTTAATTAGTTGGTGCATGGATGGGTCAAGGGATTGATGCATAGATGGGTCAATGGGTTGGTGCATGGATGCATGGAGTAATGGATAGGTCAATGGGTTGGTGCATGGATGCATGGATGCATGAATGGATATAATCAAAATTGGATGGCGAGTGGTTGGATACTGGCGCCACAACCCACATGCCCATCCCTTCTCCCTGCAGCGCCCAACAAGCCACCGCTCTACAGCGCCTCTGAAGCCGACAAACTGCTCATGTGGAACGTGTGTGGAGTGCAGGGAGCCCTTTTGTCACGCTTCATTGAACCCATCTACATTGCCTCTATCACCGTGGGTGAGTGCTCTGTGTAGCCTAAATCAGGCTTCTGAACAATAATAATAATAAGTTTATTATTTTTATTATTGTTGTTGTTGTTGTTGTTGTTATTGTTGTTGTTGTTGTTGTTGTTGTTGTTGTTGTTGTTGTTGTTGTTGTTGTTGTTGTTGTTGTTGTTGTTGTTGTTGTTGTTGTTGTTGTTGTTGTTGTTGTTGTTGTTGTTGTTGTTGTTGTCGTCGTTATTGTATTTACGTTTGTTATTTTTATTATATCTATTTTTTATTGTTAAAACGAACGAATCCTAACAAAAGTAACTGTTTAAAAATAAAGATGGTGATGTCACACAACTAAAACGTCACAATGACCCACGTCACAACCGATGTTTAGTCGACCACCACAACGGCCACTCCCATTACGGCCACTACCACAACGGCCACCACCACCGCCGCTACAGGCAGTAGCTTCGAGGCAGGCGTGTTGAGCAGGGATGTGTGTTGCAGGCTGCCTGAGGACCTAGAACTGCCCGAACCTTTCTACCTCCACCACCCCTTCCTCGGTCGCCCCTCCATCTACCCCACCCCCTTCCTCCCTCCCTCCCCAAACAACAAACCACTCAGGTACCCAATAGAGTGGCTTTGAAACTCTGGGCTTAATGCTACTGGGATGTTTGTCTTTTCATTGTATTGCATCCATTCCACTGTGGTAATATTTGTTTTTTATTGCATTGGATTTCATCGTATTGCATTGTATTGTGTTGTATTGTATTGTATTGTATTGTAGAGCATTGTATTGTATTGTATTATATTGTATTGTATTGTATTGTATTGTATTGTATTGTATTGTATTATATTGTATTATATTGTATTGTATTGTGTTGTATTGTATTGTATTGTATTGTAGAGCATTGTTTTGTATTGTATTGTATTATATTGTATTGTATTGTATTGTATTGTATTGTATTGTATTGTATTATATTGTATTATATTGTATTATATTGTATTGTATTGTATTGTATTGTATTGTATTGTATTGTATTGTATTGTATTGTAGATCATTGTATTCTATTGCATTGTATTGTGCCACTCTTTACAGATGCATGAATTGGATGGCGAACAATCCAAAAATTGAAATTCTTGATTCCCGCACTGGAATCGAAACCATGGAGTTGGTGGTGGTGGTTGTGGTGGTGGTGGTGGTGGTGGTGGTGGTGATGGTGGTGGCGGTGGTGATGGTGGTGGCGGTGGTGGTGGTGGTGGTGGTAATGGTGGCGGTGGTGGCGGTGGTGGCGGTGGTGGCGAGTTATTAGTTTATCTTTTTTTCAATAAATATTATTTCTTTTTTTCACCAACCTTCCTTCCATTCCTCCTATCTCACTCCTCACTCCCATTTTCCAACACTTATTCCCCCCTTCCTCACCATCCCCACATCCTCCCCCACACCACCCTCCCAACCGTTTCTCCACTCATCGCTCAACCCCTCCCCCCCTCCTCCCTCCCACCTTCCCCCCCCAGTTCCCCCTTCAGATCGGGCAAAAAGTTGGCGAGTCGTTTGTGCAAATTGTCCCTTGCTAGCTGCTACTCCGCCCTTGTAAAGAGGCTCCGTACATCCAACGAAACACCCTCAGACACATCCAACGAGACATCTACAAACACATCCAATGGGACTCCCACATCCACATGGCCAACTGAAGTGACAGCTGGAAAGACAGCAAAGAGGGAGGGGACGTATGGCGACTTGAAGCAGGGCGGCTCCTATAGCACGGTGAAGGAAGAGGCTGAGGCGTTTTTCCACCATGAGCGCCTTGGTTCCTGGCCCCACAAGGCACGCCTCATTGACCGCTTTCCCGTGGTTCTCTGAACTTCTTCTTCCGCTTCTCTGTTGTCTGTTGATTTAGTCTTCCCCCTGTTGTCTGTAGTGGTGTCTGATAATTCCGTCTACTCCTTGCTGTCTTTAGTGGTTTCTGTTATTTTAGTACGCTTCTAAACCCATTGAACCACTCGTAGAGCGCCGGTTTTGTATTCTACGTTGTGACATTATACAATTGGAAGAGGGCTAGGTATTCCCCATTTAAGTTCTTGGCTATTTTCGGATATTTATTTTTAACCTTTCTAATCCTTCTCCCAAGCCTCAGTTGCTTGCCTTGGCGCTTTAAAAATTGTTTTTTTTTTTATTATTGTTATTATTATCTTATTATTATTATTGTTATTATTATTATTATTATTATTATTATTATTATTATTATTACTATTGCGAATTGTGTGTATTCATAAGTCCGTCTCATCATTCTTCAACAAGGCCTCCTTGTTCCTAAAGCTTCAATGCCTTTTGGGACAAAACGTAACGTAATCTAATCCAATCAAAGCGTTCGTTCAGCGCCTTTTAACTATGATTCAAAGGTCTCTATCTCTATAGGTTCCTAGTACTGAGTGTATCTTGATGTATCAAGCTATCAACTAAATTATCATAAATAGTAATAATAATAATAAATAAATGAGTGGTACCTTGATCACGCCTAGCTACTCGTGTTCCATGTGCTTTGAGAGCAGGGAGTTCTGTGCATTTCTGCACCATCACCACCACCACATCACCGTCATTACCACCACACCATCATCACCACCACACCATCATCACCACCACACCATCATCACCACCACACCATCATCACCACCACACCATCATTACCACCACACCATCATTACCACCACACCATCATCACCACCACTACACCATCTTCACCACATCACAACCACACCACATCATAATCGCCACCGTGGTATTGCTCAGAGGGTGATTTCTGCCTCTTCGCGGGAAACAAATGGCTCACTCAGGCCTCTGCTGTAACATCAACATTCCCCAACGTCCCCCACTCACACGTCTGTCCTGAATAATATACCCATTATTATTCACCCGTATTGTTCATCATTTAGTGTACCTCCGTTGCGCCAAGAAAGCGACCGGGCGCCTGATTATGGTAAAAAGCTCCTAGCCCGATCGTTATTATCATTTTTAAACTTAATTTTTGTTTAATTTTAATAAATAAGTTATCTTTGGTTCGTAAGAAATGAATAACAAGGTTGATTGAGGCATAAAATAGGCAGACGGACAGCACCGATGAGGCCGCCATGGGGACCTAATGGCAAAGTGTGATTTTTTTCCTAATTTCCATAACTGCTGCTTCTCCTGCAGCGTTACATATAACAATTATTCGCCATTACTCAAGTGGATGGCTGTAGTTGGGCCTTTTCAAATTGCTATAGGTGTTGTGAGTGTGCACACAGCAGATGATAACGCACCTAATCTAGAAAATGAACTCAAGGGGTATATAGGGTAAGGCGTTAATGCCTAAACACCCATGACTAATATTTTATATATATGTAGCATACCTTACAAGGACAACCTTTAGCATCAGACCAGCGATTTTTTGAGAATTGAGAATTTGTACTATATATACACTTTTACTTGCTCTATATAAAATATAGAATCAATAAAACACCACTGAACAGTATAAATAGCAAGCACAATAGATAGTAGCGCAGACGTAGCTTTGCGGTACCTTCGGTCGTGTAATGTACATTTTTGTATAATTTTTCAGCAATCTTAAAACATTCACACACTTTTGTAACCACCCGAATAGGCACAAGCGTATTGTAATTCATATCAATTCATGTCTTTTGGCAGGAAAGCTTTCATGAAGGATTATTTGGAGGATAACGTTTGATTTATGAAAGATAGGCTGAATGAATGGGCCTTTGATACAATATGATATTGTATGTTCTGAATAATAAAGTCAGCTATGTTGTTGCTTGAACGTTGAGGGAGATAAGGTTGCACACTGATGGATTAGCAGTGCATAGTACGTTGTTACACACTCTAACTTTTTAACATTTTAAATAGCTCCCTTGGTCAGCAGCTATTAATAAAAGTATATATTTGGCGGCAATGACAGCACAAAATCTTCAAGTACATATGTACTTATTGTCTTTACTAGCCAATTAGAATGATTAATAATCTTTGGTTTCGCAAGCTATGATTTGGGGCTGCCTTATGTGCGCACCAATCAATTGAAACTGCTAATCTGATCAATTAAACACTCTAAAACACGCCAGCGCACAGCAAACAAAGCCCGCTCGACATATTAAATATTTTATTTAAAGGTTTTATTGTAATAACGGCTCATGATTTTGTAATAGGCTCACTTAGCTGTGAAGGCAGCTGCCTGAGACCCAATTCAATTACACTAATTCGCAATACAGGCAAATTGTATTCGAAATGTATGTAGCTTTTGTGTATGTTTTTGATATAAAAGTACCTACACGATGTTATGATTACTAATATAACTAAAGAATAATGATTTTAAGATTAAGATGTGGTAACTTGAAAGAAAATAAACAAAAGATGATGGATATCAGAAAATACAACGAATGAAACTACAACGGCCGGAAAAATTTTTCAAACTCTACCAACAACTACCTATCCCAACTTCGCCTTGATCCTCCTAAACAGGCGAGGTCCTCACGACGTTCGTTCACATTCCTTTGTTACTAAACATTGTCTTTTGTGGTAAAATTGTGTTCGTCCTTTCAGACACGTCTGAATATTGAAAAATGTTTTTTTTTTTAAGTAATAACAAAAAATCAGTATGAGGGATGTCATCGACCTACTTTTTAGGCGTTTTTGAGTCAAACTGAGCACTTTTGACTCAAAGTACACTAGTTGTTTTTATTCATTGTAAATTTTCTTTTCTTTTCCCAACTTCCAACCCATGTCTACCAACTCAACAGAATGTCTTTGGACTTGTCAATGCACCTGCCAGAGTCCCACCATGTGCAGTCAGATGATCTTTCAGACCATGAAGACGATGTCACCATCACAATGGAGATTCCCAGCAAGCAGCCCATTATCATTCCTTCTGACTCCGACTCGGATGACTCTGACATTGCTATAATCTCTTCATTTGCTGGCAACCACCACCACCATCACAGTGTCCTTCCACACGTTAACCATGAACTGTCACCCATCAACCACCAAACTTCTCCCATTACCCACATTCCTTCCCCAATAAATCACCACTCATCCTTCCTCAAAGCACCGACCTCCATCATCAGTGTCAGTGATGATGACAAACAGAATGACCTCATGAAGCCAATGGTGGGTCTGGAGTCTGACGAAGACCTTCTCGTCAACTTTGACAATGTCGTTGCCATGAGCAACTCTATTGTCAAGGGCAATGATCCATTCCTCTCAGATGCCTCAGACTTGAAGGCCAGAGGAGGTCACAAGGAGGTGCCTCTTTTCAACGTGCCTCTCAACTTCTCAGACTACCCGGGCAAGAAGGCAGAACACCTCGTTGGAGGACTGATGCACAAACAAATCTTCATCACCACCTCCAACTTCACCAGCATCACTTCCTCTTCCTTCTCTCAACCACACACCACGCCCACTCTCAACATTCTAATCACCGATAACTACTCGAAAACAACATCTCCCCTCATTCAAACTCACCCCTCTTTCACCGTCCCCCACGTCATCAGCCACTCCATCACCAACACAAATTCCCCTAATGTTTCCATGGCAGCGGGTGACAATGGCAACAACATGAGAGAAGAGTTGAAACAAAAAGCAGCCATGTCCGCTTTTTCTCCTCAGCTGATGCCTCGCAACTCGGAGGAGGCTTTTGTCAGTTTCCACCAGAATGACACCGACGACACGGCTTGTGACACCACCTGCGACACAGCCAAGTGTATCAATGATGACTACAACCTCGTCACAAATTACTCCTTCGTTGATGACAGTGACTTCATGTGCAACAACAACAACAACACCTTCCTTACCTCAATTTTTGACAAAAATGATTATCTTGGCGACATTGCAACCGACAACAACAAAAAAATCAACGGCTTCTCAAACGACCACAAAAGGCCACCAAATGACCATGAGCACAAGGCCCACCTGGCCAACAACAACAACAACACAAACAACAACAATCACAACGACCACCTGGCCAACAACAACAACAACAACACAAACAACAACAATCACAACGACCACATAAACAACAACAAAAACAACAACACAAACAACAACAATCACAACGATCACATAAACAACAACCATACAAACAACAACAATCACAACAACAACCACAACAACAATGAGACCCACTGGTCAGTGGTAAGTAACAAGCGTAACAAGGTTGTTCTCAAACGATTCCACTCAAGTAGACACTCCAAGCGCTCCAAGCACCACTCTCCCACCTCACTCCCTCTTTCTCCACAGCTACTCTGTAAAAAATCTCGTCAGGTCACCTCTGCAGACCTCGCCACACCCACCTCATCATCTCCTTCATCATCTTCTTCTTCTTCTTCTTCTTTTTCCTCTTCATCTTCGTCCTCTTCACTTTCCTGCAACCTCCGAAACTCATCCATCGAAAAGCCACTTTTCACTCTATCGACCACACTCGACCACCAAACTCTCGACTGCAAGAACAACAACAACCAAGTTACCATTCCATCTTCTGCTTCTTCACCATTTTCTTCTTCTTTTTGTACTCTTCCATCCATGCCTTCCTCATTATCTTCTTTCCCTTATTCTTCTTCTTCCTCTTCTTCTTCTTTTTCTTCTTCTTTTTCTTCTTCTTCTTTTTCTCCTTCTTCTTTTTCTTCTTTTTCATCCTCATCTTCATCTCTGCCTCTTTTGCTTCCTGCACATTCTTCTTCTTCTTCTTCTTCTTCTTCTTCTTCTTCTTCTTCTTCTTCTTCTTCTTCTTCTTCTTCTTCTTCTTCTTTTTCTTCTTCTTCATCTTCCGTTGATGTCACAAACAACAAAAAAAATAGCAACAGCAACAACAAAAACAACAGAAACCTCATGAGCAAGAAAATATTGAGTGTTGAACAACTCATTAAAGATTCATGGAGGGGTAGCAGACGTGGTTGCGGCAGTGGTAGCAGTGGTTGTGACAGTGGTAGCAGTGGAGGCGGCAGTGGTAGCAGTGGTGGTGGCAGTGGTAGCACTGGTGGTGGCAGTGGTAGCAGTGGTAGCACTGTTGGTGGCAGCAATGGTGGGGATGAGGGTGGACAAAGGACCACCAACAACGCCTCATCCCCCAACAAATCAGACTTACCCTGTGATGAACATAAACCCCTCATCAACTATGCAATTTTCAACAACAACCACAACGTCAACAACCATATCAACAACAACGTCAGCAACAGCAACATCAATAACAAACTTATGACGTCAACAACAGCGGCAACAACAACAACAACAAGCAACACAGACAACAAAACCTCATCCGCCTCCACTCCCATCAACACCCAAACCCTTAACCCATTCGTTCCAGCCGCTTCTCTGCAGACCATCCTACCCACCAAGCCACTCACAGCCACCACAAGCTGCTTTGGCTGCCACAAGAACTACCTACCCAACCACCTATCTCTCTGTATGACGGGCCATGCTTCGTGTGGTCAGTGCATCCAGAAACAAGTCAAAACTCTTTTGGCTCGAGGAAAAAAGGTTGGTGTGTTGTGGTGTGGTGTGGTGTGGTGTGTTGTGGTGTGGTGTGGTGTGTTGTGGTGTGGTGTGGTGTGGTGTGGTGTGGTGTGGTGTGGTGTGGTGTGGTGTGGTGTGGTGTGGTGTGGTGTGGTGTGTTGTGGTGTGGTGTGTTGTGGTGTGTTGTGGTGTGGTGTGGTGTGGTGTGGTGTGGTGTGGTGTGGTGTGGTGTGGTGTGGTGTGGTGTGGTGTGGTGTGGTGTGGTGTGGTGTGGTGTGTTGTGGTGTGGTGTGTTGTGGTGTGGTGTGGTGTGGTGTGTTGTGGTGTGGTGTGGTGTGGTGTGGTGTGGTGTGGTTTGGTGTGGTTTGGTGTAGTTTGGTTTGGTGTGGTGTGGTGTGGTTTGGTGTGTTGTGGTGTGGTTTGGTGTGGTGGGGTGTGGTGTGGTGTAGTGTAGGGTGGTGTGGTGGGGTAGGGTGTAACAAAGAAGACTATCCCAGCGTACCAAACTAATGTAGGGTGAGCAAGGCGTGGGTGTTTGAGTATTGTGCAGTGCAGTGTGTCTAGTCCCAGTGCGATAATAGAGCAGAAGACAAGGTGGTGAATGAGCAAGAGAAGATGTGACTAAGGCAGCGCGTTCTCAGCAGTCAAAGGTTCTAGAGGCTGTGACTAATGCCAATGTAATGGAGTCAATAATGCGAAATACATTTATTCAAGGAATCCACATCTGTTTCGACCACTCCTGCACCCGTTGTACTCTCACGACACACGGACACACACACACACACACACACACACACACACACACACACACACACACACACACACACACACACACACACACACGGACACGGACACGGACACACACAATGACTACTTTTAAATTCACTCATTCACCTGAACTAGCTTGCTGATATGAACATTCGCTACTTTCAAATGAATAAGTCAGTAAATAAATATGTGTTCTGTGTGTGTACAATTGTGTGTACATATGTATGTGTACGTATTTTATTTCAAGTGTGTATATAACTTAAGCGATTGCATATATTTTGTGTGTGCATTTCGTGTATACGTTCCCGTTTGTCTATATATACAAATTTTTATGTGTAAATTTGTAATTATTCACGTTTATTTATGTTTGTGTGCGTTTGTATGGATTTGTATGTAAATTACTGGTCTTAAAATCTTCTTAGCCTGTTTCCATTTGAGTATATCCCCCTGTTTTATTGTGTTGTATGTTTTTCTTGTTATCATGTATGTTTTGTTGTATATTGTAATGTTTGTATTGGTTTTTTTGTATGTTTTCTATGTTGTGTTGTATTCAATGTTGCCGTTACACAGTTGATTTCATGTCAATAAGGACAAACATTATGCTTCCGATGCATTTTCAATGTTCCCTGCACTCCCTGTCCATCTACATACCCCCAAAAACATTAAAAAACATAAAGAACTAAACACCAACTCTCAAACACACACACACACACACACACACACACACACACACACACACACACACACACACACACACACACACACACACAATACAGACACATTAGCAGGATAGCACAGATTGATTGGCAGCTTGCTTGCTCCTCACAAACTTGCAATCTGTTGTGCATGTTGTATGTGTTGAAGCATGTGTGTTTAAGTCTTCATGTGCGTGGGTGGGTGTGTCCATGTGTGTGTGTGTGTGTTTGTGTGTGTGTGTGTGTGTGTGTGTGTGTGTGTGTGTGTGTGTGTGTGTGTGTGTGTGTGTGTGTGTGTGTGTGTGTGTGTGTGTGTGTGTGTGTGTGTGTGTGTGTGTGTTTGTGTGTGTTTGTGTGTGTGTTTGTGTGTTTGTGTGTGCGTGCGTTTTATTAATGTTTATGTGTGTGAATTAATATTCCTATGAA
>OX387260.1:5132713-5152713 GCA_947562095.1 Branchellion lobata
ATTCCATCATTCATATATTTTACACTCTTTTTTTCTTTTTTTTCTCACTACCTTTTTTCTTCCTAAATTTCTTTCTTCTTCTTCTTCTTCTTCTTCTTCTTCTTCTTCTTCTTCTTCTTCTTCTTCTTCTTCTTCTTCTTCTTCTTCTTCTTCTTCTTCTTCTTCTTCTTCTTCTTCTTCTTCTTCTTCTTCTTCTTCTTCTTCTTCTTCATCTTCTTCTTTTTCTTCTTCTTTTCTTTCTTCCATATTTTCTTTCCTTCTCTCATTCATTGAACCCTTGTTGATACCTCATTTGACGTCATCATGGAAGTTTGTGGTGGCTCCGAATGTTAGAGAAATTGTACTACATTATTTATCAACAAATTGTACTACATTATTTATCAACAAATTGTACTACATTATTTATCAACAAATTGTACTACATTATTTATCAACAAATTGTACTACATTATTTATCAACAAATTGTTCTACATTATTTATCAACAAATTGTACCACATTATTTATCAACAAATTGTACCACATTATTTATCAACAAATTGTACTACATTATTTATCAACAAATTGTACTACATTATTTATCAACAAATTGTTCTACATTATTTATCAACAAATTGTACCACATTATTTATCAACAAATTGTACTACATTATTTATCAACAAATTGTACTACATTATTTATCAACAAATTGTTCTACATTATTTATCAACAAATTGTACCACATTATTTATCAACAAATTGTACCACATTATTTATCAACAAAGTGTACTACATTATTTATCAACAAAGTGTACTACATTGGATGAAAGAATGTTATCACAATATGAAAAGATGGAAGTTGAAAAAGTAGAATAATAAGTATGACAAACAAAAGCAATATAAAACAACAATAAATAACAAAAATAACAACAAAAACAACTATAAACAACAACAATAAACAACAAAATGGAACAATAGTTATAAAAAAACAATAATAATAATAATAATAATTATTATTATTATTATTATTATTATTATTATTATTATTATTACTATTATTATTATCATTAGAAGTATAATAATAATTATTATTATTAACAAACCAGAGCAATAAACAGATGATGATTTCGAATTTTCTTAAGAATTTACACTTGCATGTGAAACAGTGGTTTTTTTAGTCTTCATTGAATCAAATCCAGTAAAACGCTGAAAATGGCACAGAACAAGCCAAAGAGCCTAAATAAATAAGTAACTCACAATTGCTTGAGGTTTGGCAACTTGGTGAGGGCGTCGGTGGTCGAGATGTTGTTCTGACTGAGGTCTCTGCGGCAAAAGTTAACAAGGAGAGGATGAAGATAAAACTAAGTTGAAATTTTTTTTACATCAACTTCTTGTCATTCATTGGGTTATAGAAGTGTTAAGTAACTAGTTTTAACAAAGAATCAAAAAACTTTAAAAATGATCATATCAATTTCATTAGTAAAAAGCGCAACGTACAAAGACTCGGTCCACAAAGGCAGGTTGGGGGGAGTGTGGTTGAGGTGGCGTTGGCTGCAGTCCACCAGGTTGCCCAGGCATGAGCATTCCTCCAAGCAGCCCTCACACTCCGCCAGCAGTGAAAAAACATGCAAAAAAATTGCAAAAATGTGCATGCAGCGTATCCAGAAAACATTGCTGTGTTTTGGCTCCATTTTATGAGCTGCACAGAAACTCTCTTAAGCACCGAAGTGCATTGCCAGATGTGATATATATAGTGCAAGTTGAATTACTCAAAATATCCTTAAAGGTAATACAAGCGATGACAAGATACACATCGCAGCGGGTTGATTTAAATACGCACCGAAGTGAGAATAAATAATAAATATATAGAAAAGCAAATGAGAACACCTGATTGGCTGGCTTAACAACAAGCAAGATTAAAAGTGGCATGCACTCTATGAATGCATTTTTAAATAATTACAACTGAAGATAATTTATAGGAACCAACTAACAACTTTTTCAAAGACTGGTATTGAATTTTTTTTATGACCAACACTCTGGTTTAGTGTTATATGAGTTGAGTTTTTTTCATACTGAAACTTTTTCAATATGCGATTCAGTTCCAAACAGCTATAAAATTTGAAAATAATGCACAGAGCCTTTGGTTTTCATCTGAATTCTATTGGTTTTTTTTTGAATAACGAAATAGAAAATGACAGTTTTTGGCCGTTTTTTGCAATGCTTGACCATAAAACTTTCTGAAGTGGTACTTTTACTTGCGCAAACAATTTTCAATTTTAAGATTTTCCAGACGTTTTTGCTATAAAAAGCTTTTCAGATTTTATTCATTTTCGCAATTTAACAACCACAACTTTGCGGTTACAATGTCGCAATCTTTTGAATAATAAACATAATCTTTTCAATAATATTTTTTCAAATAAGATTTTTGGGCTCAATTAAGTTAATACTAGGTCAGAAATTCTTGTTTAGAACAAAAGCCAATTATATTTTTAAATATTACCGATTGACACTGCATGAATTATTTTTGGAATTTACTTTGAGCTAATTATTGGTTTGAAAAGTCATAAATGAGAGTTTTGAATTTTTTTTTACTATAAAAAATTCTTCATTGTATTATGGGAATAAATTTATTTCGTCTACTTCAAATCCTTATTTAGATAAATTCAAGGTACCAAATAATTTTAAAGCAAATACACTTGAGTCCGAAGTCAAATTGATGCCATCTCACCTTACCTACTTCAACCTTAAAGTCCAATTGCCTCCATTATATCTAATCAAAGTGTTTTTTTAGCGCTGAATGAAACTGAAAAATGCAGAGCAACATGAAACGTTCGCATGGTTATTTCGACTGGTGTGGTTCCCAAGTGATGTAGGTAGTGGTGGGAGCATGTTCATGCATGTTGAAGTCTAAAACTATAACAAATTAATAATTTGTAGCTGCTGCTAAAAATCGTTATTTGATTCTATGTTTCAAATCTAGCACTTTGAATTAACTCAGATTAAGAATGAATTCGTAAACTTTATTCAAGCAACTTTAGACAGAAGCTGGAAATGGTAAAAAGCATGGGAAATAATGGAACTAAAAGAAAACTTTCAGATTAACACAAGCGGTAATATTACATAATTCTTAAATTATATATTTCAATCTAAAGCGCTTCAAGAATCTACTTTATTGTAAATCTTTTCATGATTTTAAAATGACATTAACTAAAGGCTGTTAATTCCGTAATTTGCGTTATCTAATCTAATCATATCCATTCTAATATACTCTAATCTAATCATATCTAATCTAATCATAAATAAAACGACCTTCAATCTACCAAAAACTATGTAGAATGATTGATTTGAAAAATATGCTCAAAAAAGTTATATAATAATTGCAATAACAGTAATAATAACAACAATAAAAATAATATAAGCTCTTTGGAGGGGAATTCGAAAAAAAAAGAATTTTTTAAATTTATTAATAAAATGCTTCGATGAAAACATGGAATTTCACAGAGTGCTCACAAAGAACGCTTGTGTGTTACGGTGATCTTCTGAGCCATTCAAGCAACACAGTTGCTTAATATTTTTTAACCGTCTTATTTGAAAGAGCATAAGGGATATGGAAAGAGAGCTAGAAATGTACAAGGCTTTGACTGTACACGACGTATGTTCACTCAGTGCTAACTTCAGCCACAACTACAACAACACAGCCACAACGACCGCAAGAGTAAAATCTACAACAGCTGCAACTACCACAACAGCTAATACGGCATATACAGCCTCCTTGGCACAGACTACAGCAACCATAACAACTACAACCACAACAACCACAACAGCTGCCGAAGTCACCACAACGGCCACAACCAATAAAGGCAGCACTACACCCACAGCCACCATGGCAACACTACACCCACAGCCACCAGGGCAGCACTACAGCCACAGCCACCAAAACAGCACTACAGCCACAGCCACCAAAACAGCACTACAGCCACAGCCACCAGAGCAGCACTAGAGCCACAGCCACCAAGACAGCAGCCGTCACACGTAGTAGAGTCTGACGGAGGACACATTGACCAGGTCTTCCCCGTCAAAGAACTTCGTCTCAATCACCACGTTTCCACTGGTAGACCAATATTAGAATAATAATAACTTCATAATAATTATTTTATAATTAATTATAATTGTTTTAATTTCATTTTTTGCCTTTTCTCTCCAACTTAATCTTTCCATTTTTTTTTTGCATTCTTCCTTTCTTCCCCCATCTCCTTTTTCTCCCGTAATCCCTCTTTCTACCTTTTTATTTATTATCCCCATCCATCCCCTCTATCCTCCCCCCCCCTCTCAGTTCATATTCTCCCTCCCTTTCCACCCACGCCATTCAATCTTCCCTATCCTTCTCCCAGTTCTCTCGTCATCTGCCCGATCCCCACCCCATCCTCTTATCCCCACCCCATCTTTTAATCCCCACCCCATCCTCTTATTCCCACCCCTTTCCTCCCTCCTCCCCCCACTACCCCCTCAAGCACCTAAGCAGCTGTGCAGGCATCATGGAACCGTCAGCGGCAGCTTCGATGAGAGACTGCCATGTGTTGGTGGAGTTGGGAATGACGAAGCCGAAGTAAAAGAACCATTCTGCGGATGTGACGTCATTGAAATTTTTGTAGGGCGGTGTTACAAAATCAAATGAAACCACCAATGAACCTTCTATGCACTTTCCCTTGAAGATCACCCTTTGTTCCAGTCGAAACTCTTTCAACTCCTGTTAGTGTGTGTGTGTGTGTGTGTGTGTGTGTGTGTGTGTGTGTGTGTGTGTGTGTGTTGGTGTGTATGTGTGTGTGTGTGTGTGTGTGTGTGTGTGTGTGTGTTGGTGTGTGTGTGTGTGTGTGTGTGTGTGTGTGTGTGTGTGTGTGTGTTGGTGTGTGTGTGTGTGTGTGTGTGTGTGTGTGTGTGTGTGTGTGTGTGTGTGTGTGTGTTGGTGTGTGTGTGTGTGTGTGTGTGTGTGTGTGTGTGTGTGTGTGTGTGTGTGTGTGTGTGTGTGTGTGTGTGTGTGTGTGTGTGTGTGTGTGTGTGTGTGTGTGTGTGTGTGTGTGTGTGTGTGTGTGTGTGTGTGTGTGTGTGTGTGTGCGCGTGTGTTCGTGCGCTCAAACCAACTTCTCGAGACGTGAAGTTGATTTCTCGTGATACCGCTCTACACTTGAGTATTCTTTTTGGCACTCGGGCTGGAGAGGAAGGGAGGAAAAAAGTGAAGAAGGGAAGAGAGTGGATAAAAAGAAAGAGTGTCTTGGGTAGTAGACAAAAAATTTCGAGTGGGCGGGAAGTGGGATGGTGGGAGAGTTGGCAGAAGTGAGATGGAAGAAATGGCGTGCTTATAAGTGCGGTAAGGTGGTGAAGGTAGAAAAGCGAAGTTGTAAGGTAGGTTGGTGAAGGTAGAAGGTGAGGTAGCGAAGGTGGAAGGTAGAAGAAAATGTGATGGTGGTAGAAATATTTCAAACATTTTCAAATATTTCAAAAATTGTCAAGTATTTCCAAAAATTGTCAAGTATTTCCAAAAATTTTCAAGTATTTCCAAACATTAAAAAATATTTCGTATAGTCCACTAAAGAATGGCCCATCACCTTTGTGTTCAAGATCAGGAATCGAACTGTGGTAGAGTATGGGGGGTTTGAATTAATCCACGCTATTTTTATTTATACCAAATTATCAATCTTTTCACTTATTCAATTAGTCTTCCTCATTTAATTATTTTTTTTACCCACTTACAAATTTTTTTACCTAGTTTTATTAGTAAAGTTTCTGCGTTACCGTATTCGTTTTTTTTCATTTAATTTTTTAAATAAGTTTTTTTAAAATTCAGTGCTAAAATATTTCGATCCTTAACTTTAGTCTCGCCTTTCATAACGGCTAAGCGATTAGGCCCTAGAATTTTATTAATTAATATAATAATTAACAAATTATCTAGTTTTTATAAATAACTATTATAGATGTCATTTTTGCGCTTAATAGACTAAAAAATAAAAATAAAAAATTTCTTAAATGATTATTATTGATCGCATATGCTGATGTTTCAAAGAGAAGATAACGGAAGTTGGGCAAAGGAGTATTTGAGAGACTCACAGGTCTTCGGTGCTTTGCCACAAAATCTTACCTGAGTCCGCATCTCTAAGGTTCATCCAGTTTCTGTGTGGGTTGCAAAATAAAAAGGTGAACAAAAACGAGCGTTGAATTTTGATGGATTTTTTAAAAAGGGGGGTTTTACGTTGGTGGATTTTACAAAGATGGGAGCTTGCGATGATGACTTGTACTTATGTGATTTCAGTAAATCAAATAAAGAACTAATAAAAGCAAATATATTTTTAAATTTCAAAAAAGAAATATATTTATTTTCGTATAAAAATTTAATTTTTAGTTCAATTTTGCTTAGGTGCTCGGAGGTACCATGTAAAATAAATATCGGGTTGAATGGCCTGTTTTATAGATATTTCGACCATTAAAACAAGAGAACTACAAACTTATGCAAATGAGTAAGTATTTTTTAGAATGAAAATTTTTCAATAAAAGGTTTATAGAATGTACTAGTACAATTTAAATCCTTTTGAAGCTTCTTCTATATTGGCCATGTTTAGGATGGATGTTTGCGTCCGTAACAACACATTTTTTCGATTATAAATTGTTTCTTTACACAACTATAATTTAATTCAAAATAAACTAAGTAGCATTTGAATACAAATTTCATAATTATATATTGAATAAAATATTAAGACATATTTCTTGAGCTGTATTCAATGTTTTTGCTCATGGCCGATTTTATTATGTTGTGGACGATATAGTTCGTGCTGATATATATCTCGTGACATCTAATTGTAATTTATAAATACAGATTTTATTAATTTACCGAATATTAAAAAAAAAAGTTTTCGTTTAATTTTAAGTTTTGTTAGATTTTGTAAATTACCTAAAGTTGCGAACTCAACCCATTACCGTGTCTTATAACTCATTAACTTCTCTGCTTCAAGGGTCTGCGCTATACGAGATTGAAAATTCCACTTTGAGTTAAAATTAAGTTTAAACAATTTTCAAAGGTATTTTGTTGTTAAAAAAGAATTCTGAAGTTAAGAATACATGACCCAAGACATATGGACGTGAGCTGATGAGTTTTACTCTATCAACAGGCTTAATTCGGAAATAAAAATAAAAATTGGGCAAACAAATGACATTTATTCAGTAAATCGAAATCAATTTTCAACATCTGTAAACAATAAAAAGTAAAGATGCATGGTCGACATAGCATGCCTACGTCGTCCGGTTATAACCAGGTTAGACAGCAACATTCCGTGCAATTCAATTCTCCTTTCACGTACTCTCATCAACAAATTTTTTCGCAGGTTTGTTCAAATTTCAAAAATCAGTAACTTCTTTGAAACGAAATTTAACAAAATTTAAATAGTTTCCAAGGTATCTTAAAATAATTGGTTTCTTTTTAAAATTATCTGCCCTTTGTAATTTTTGTTTCCAATTTGGAATTTTTAGCTTCGAAAATAACCAAATTTTCTTACCCAAACATACGATATGTTTAGGTTTAAAAATAGTCATTTGCAATACCTCACGTTAAGCTGCCTTCCATGAACTTTCCTATTTGATATTTAAAAAATCTGTCACTTAATTTTTATTGTGAGACTCAACACATTCATCCAATAATGTTAAATTTTTTAATTAAAAATGTCAACTTTTAACGGAAAAAATTACTGATACTTATTACTATGTTTGGCTTAATACTCATGCCATTTTTTCAGCAACAGAATCAATACCCGACCTATGTGAGTTGCTTTTTACCTTGAATAAATTATATAAATAATGACCAAAAATACTATGTACTGAATACCACCAACTCCATTTTAGAGCTTCCACTTAATTTCACTATAATGCCACTATAATAATATTCGTTTTTGTGTTGTATTGTATTGTATTTGAATGAGAATAATTTTTTTAGTATTAAAATTATGATTATTTATGCAAATAATATTATACTGCAGCCAATTGTTTGATTGTTTCCATTTAAAGACAAATGTTGATTTCTGAATGCCTCATAAGTGTGCACCTATTGAGGCGCCTTGTTGAGGCTTGAAACTGTTTGATGTTTCTTTATTGCTTTCACCACCTTTCTGGCGCACACACACACACACACACAAACACACACACACACACACACACACACACACACACACACACACCTTTTTTTCAAATTCAATTTTTATTTACCTATTTCATTTGTTGACCTTCAAACATCCTTAAGCACTTTTGAGGCAATCCTGTTTGCGAACTGTGTGCTATAACAAATTCTACATTCATTCATTTATTCATTCTTTTATTCCTTCTTTTCTTTCTTCTCTTCTTCCACCCTGCAATGCCTCTTCTTGCCCACCACAGCCAGGACTCTACTACCAGCCTCATGCTCCCATGATCTACCAGCCACAATACCCAACCGGCATAGTGCCAACCATGCTCCCAACCCCCCCCAAAAACATCATCCCCATTTTCAACCCAAACACAAAAGAGTTCGTCAAATTTGAAAATTCCAACCTGGCTCCACAACCTCCTATAACCCATGCACCTCCAGCCCCTGTGGTCAACAAGGTTTATTATTTAATTATTTATTTTACTCAATTCTAATTAATTTGTTTTAATGACTCCTGCTTCTGCTTGCTTTGTTACTTTGTAAAGGTCTGATTTACCCATTTAATCAAATTACCTAGCTAATTTGCTTATTTAAAAAAAATTGATTCTTATTTTTATTTTTATCTAAATTTTGTTTGCTTTGGGATCTTTAAAGTTTTTTTAATAATAATTATAATAATTATAATAAGTATTATCATAATTTTTAATAATAGAAAGAGTCGAAGGAGAATGCCGAGGCGATCAAGGCGCAGTTTGCTTCTCTAGTGGCGGCCACTCTTGATCCGAGTCACCATTCTTTGCGTCACAGCCAGTCCAAACAAGAGAAACAAGAAAGCAACGAGGCCGCCAAGAGCGTCACACCTGTTGCTCCTTTCGACGACAACACCAGCAAACAGCTGTCAACAGAGGACAAGACACATGACAAGCAGACAACCATGCAACAAGAGCATACGGAAGAGCACAAAACAGCACTGGAAGAGCACAAAACAGCACCGACCCATACGAGCACACATCTGCAGAGCAACATACAACAGGACGATCACACAAAGGTCGTCAAAAGCAAGCAGGCCTTCAAACAGCCACAAGACACCTCTGTGGACAATTCTCAAAGGACGGCACCAAGCAGCATTGAAAAAAATGCTTGGAATGTTGAAAGAACAAAGAGTTTCGAAGTTACACCACAAATGACAACCCCTGCAGTTGCTACTGCTGCTGCTTCTGCTGCTTCTGCTGCTTCTGCTGCTGCTGCTGCTGCTGCTGCTGCTGCTGCTGCTCTACCCAAGCAGCCCACTGAGGTTGAAAAAAGTCACAAAAATGTTGAAAAGTATCCCAAACAAAACGTTGAAAAGTATCCCAAACAAAATGTTGAAAAAATACACAAAACTAAGCAACCTCAGCAACAACAACCTCAGTCACAGCAGCAACAACAACCTCAGTCACAGCAGCAACAACAACCACCACAACAACAACAGCAACAGTCTCAACAACCACCACAGCAGCAACAAGCACAACAACAGACAATTCATCAACAACAACAACAACAAACGCCATCGGCTCAACAACAGCAGCAACAACAGTCTCAGCAACAATTAGCCCAAAAACCACATCCACAACAACAACCTCTGCAACAGCAACCACAACAAGCTCAACAACCTCCACAACAGCCACCACCAACACCACCTGCTGATGACCAGGGTTCGGAATGTAAGTTGAAAGCTCCATTCTTTCCTCCTTGTATCACACAGTCACACGCACACACACACACACACACACACACACACACACACACACACACACACACACACACACGCACAGTCACACACACACACACACACACACACACACACACACACACACACACACACACACACATTTATTGCCACTTCTCAATGGTTTTTCAATTATTTTTCATTTAAGCTGCATAGAATCTCCTTTTGGAAGCCAGACGCTTCATAAACCACGTTGTAGTATAAACAAGTACTTGTACTTTCAGTAAAAATGAGAATGTATTAGTACAATCAAAAATTCATCAGTACAATCAACAATTCATCAGTACAATCAACAATTCATCAGTACAATCAAAAAATCATCAGTACAATCAACAATTCATCAGTACAATCAACTATTCATCAGTACAATCAACTATTCATCAGTACAATCAACAATTCATCAGTACAATCAACAATTCATCAGTACAATCAACTATTCATCAGTACAATCAACTATTCATCAGTACAATCAACAATTCATCAGTGCAATCAACAATTCATCAGTACAATCAACAATTCATCATTACAATCAACAATTCATCATTACAATCAACAATTCATCAGTACAATCAACAATTCATCAGTACAATCAACTATTCATCAGTACAATCAACAATTCATCAGTACAATCAACATTTCATCAGTACAATCAACAATTCATCAGTACAATCAACTATTCATCAGTACAATCAACTATTCATCAGTACAATCAACAATTCATCAGTACAATCAACAATTCATCAGTACAATCAACAATTCATCAGTACAATCAATTCATCAGTACAATCAATTCATCAGTACAATCAACAATTCATCAGTACAATCAACTATTCATCAGTACAATCAACAATTCATCAGTACAATCAACAATTCATCAGTACAATCAACTATTCATCAATAAAATCAATAATTCATCAGTAAAATCAACAATTCATTAGTACAATCAACTATTCATCAATAAAATCAACAATTCATCAGTACAAGCAACAATTCATCAGTACAATCAACAATTCATCAGTACAAGCAACAATGTACCACCATAAGCAGCAAGTGGGATACATGGGAGTTGTGTGGAATTTATGGGAATGCTTGGGTTTGTGTGGATGTGCATGATGATTGTTGACCATGTGAGTAGGAGGGCTTTGACGTCTGTTGTGGTGTGAAGTGGCTTGGAGAGAACTTAGAAGAACTTAGAAGGATTTAGAAGGACTCAGAGAGGAACTGAAGAGAATTAAGAAGGATTCAGGACTTGAAGTTGTAGTGAAGTAGACCAGGAAGTTCATTGTACAATTCACTAACAGCCACACTAACTGTTCGAGTGTGTGTGTGTGTGTGTGTGTGTGTGTGTGTGTGTGTGTGTGTGTGTGTGTGTGTGTGTGTGTGTGTGTGTGTGTGTGTGTGTGTGTGTGTGTGTGTGTGTGTGTGTGTGTGTGTGTGTGTGTGTGTGTGTGTGTGTGTGTGTGTGTGTGTGTGTGTGTGTGTGTGTGTGTGTGTGTGTGTGTGTGTGTGTGTGTTATATATATATATGTGTGTATGTATGTGTAGCATTTAAGGTTGTTGTTGTCATGACCTGCATATAGCGTTTGATTGAAACTGAGTGGAAAAGCAGTTTGATAATTTGTTTCATGTTGTCACATTTAAATCTGCTTGGTTCATGTATTTAACCATATCAGCTCATCAGCTTTTTAGTTACCTATTCATCTTTGCACACACACACACACACACACACACACACACACACACACACACACACACACACACACACACACACACACACACACACACACACACACACACACACACACACACACACACACACACACACACACACACACACACACACACACACACACACACACACACACACACACACACACACACACACACACACACACACACACACACACACACACACACACACACACACACATACATACACACACACAAACACACACGCACACGCACACGCACACGCACAAATATACAAAAACATTATGGACACCACAAACAAACAAAAGCAATCACCAACCTACATGCACCACCATGCACCACAATACATTCTTCCCAACCTTTCTTCCACCACTAACAAACTTCCATAAATTCCTGCGATATTCTTCACAATCTCTTCCAACCTGCCGTCTATTTCCATTCCATCCTCATCTTCATCCATATCTACCCTCCCATCCACTCCATCCCATGTCTTTATCCATTTCCCACCACCACCACCTTCAAAACACAATTCACTTCCACTTTCTATTCATTTCATTCCACACTCATCCTCACCCGCTCCATTCATCCATCTTTACTCTGCATCCATCCCTCCATCTTTCTTCCATCCCATCCCCATCCCATCCCAATCCACATCTCTTCTCCCACGCTCAATATTCGTGAGGATCCTCCCCCATTGAAAGATGCATCTTTCATACAGCATCAATCCTCTCTTTCCATTCCTACTTTTTCTCATTTTCTTTTTTCCATTTTTTTTCTCTTTCTTTCTTTCTTCCCTTCCTTCTCTTTCTCTTCCTTTCTCTTTCTCTCTCTTCCTTCTCTTCCTTCTCTTCCTTTCTCTTCCTTCTCTTCCTTTCATTAATTTTTAAAATTTATTTTTTATTCTTTCTCCTCATTTTTCCACTTTTTTCCACTCTTTTCTTTTTACTTCTTCCTTTTATTTATTCTCTATCCTTTCTTCTTCATCCCATCTCCTTCTTTCATTCTCCCTTATTAAGACCACGCTCCCATGCACGTATGTGATGTTGTGTTATGCGCAGGGAGTGGGAGTCGGGGGGGGGAGGGGGGGGTGTTGTTATGCCTAAGGTGGTGATACTCTTCAGCAACCTCTTCACAAACTCTCTTGTAACCTTCCTAGACTTTCACTACCAACGCCATCACACTAATCTTCGTGATTGTTTTGTATTGCGTATTGTTTTCTATCGTTCTTTTGCGTTTTATGGTGCACTATCGCATCGCACCGAATTTCGTGTATATCTTTGTTTGTACCATATTGCTTCAGATTATTTTATACTGTATTGTATCGCATTGTATTTTATGGTATTGTGATACACTGTATTATATCGTATCTCATTGTATTATTACGTTTTAGCAGGCTGCAGGTGTTCTACCTTGTTACACTCGTTACCTTGAATCGTTAAAGGCCTCCGTGATGTATGCATTGGACATTCCTCAACGAGCTTTGTACGTCCCATTCACCTCATGCTCGCCTGTCTGGCGTTCTAGGTCGAGTGGGGATGGGTCATTGGGTCCAGAGACATTTGGCCACAGCACCTCTGCTTTAGTGCCGTCTCTGATGCTTGCATAGTGAGCACACAAGGCTCAAAGTCTTAAGAGGGTGCCTTGGATGCACCTTGTACCTCCTCCTATTCTTCTTCATTCTTTTTTTCATTCTCCGCTTTTTCATCATCATCATCATCCTCTTTCTCATCACCATCTTCTTCATCACCCTCTTCTTCTCTTTCTCGAAACTCTACGGGGTTAATGCCACTATAATAATATTTGTATTTGTATTGTATTGTATTTGTATTGTATTGTATTGTATTGTATTGTATTTTATTGTATTTTATTCCTCCTTCATTGCTTGCTCTTTCAAATGGCCTACTTAACCACTTTCTTCTTTTACAGCAACCTTCCCTCAATAATTATATTCAATTATCTTCTTTTCTTTTCTTCCAATCTAATCTTATCAAAGCATTTGTATAGCGCTGATTACACTGTTCAAAAGCGCTCTTCTACGAACTGTTTAAGCAACAAAGTACTTAAACTTTTGTCTTTTTCAATTCCTTCTTTCTAGATCAACTTTCAAATTCTTCCAAAACTTTCAATTCTTCTACAACTTTCAGCCACTAATCCGTCAATCTTCTTCTTTCTATTTTTCAAAACCACACCATAAACGCTTCACTCCTCATTCATGATCAAGACATCTTGTATAAATCACTGCTCCCCTTCAAACCTGTGCCTACCTCAACCTACGTCACTCTTGAGGCCGCCTGAGTGTGTTCGTGTGCGTGTGTGCATGTATTTGTATCTGTCTTGTGTCTGTCTGTCTTTGTGAGAAATAAATAGATAGATGGATAGATAGATAGATAGATATATAGATAGATAGATAGATAGATAGATAGATAGATAGATAGATAGATAGATAGATAGATAGGTAGATAGATAGATAGATAGATAGATAGATAGATAGATAGGTAGATAGATAGATAGATAGATAGATAGGTAGATAGATAGATAGATAGATAGATAGATAGATAGATAGATAAGAGTGGGGGGCTAAATTGCTTTCATTCGAGATCAATAGCACTCGATACCACTCAATCAATGGCCTGAAACCCTGCATGGCGCCCTACTGTAGCATGAGGCAGGCGAGTACTTGTATCATCCTCTCCATCTTCCACTACTTCATTATCCACTCAACCGTGCCTTGTTCACCATGCCAACAGCGCTGGTGGTGGTGGTGGTGGTGGTGGTGTTTGTGGTGATGGTTGTTATTTTGATGCCGAAAGAGGCTCATTAAACGTATAGTTTCATCATTCGCTCTTGTCTGGCCCGGGCGTTGGTCGGATTATAAGTGTTTGGTCGGGGTATGGAGGTTCGGTCAGAGTATAGAGGTTTGAACGTCTGCTGATAATGTATATACTGCCCTGGCATGCCGCCTATTCATTGCATGCACATATACGTGTGTGTCTGTGTGTGCGTGTGTGTATGTGTCTATGTATCTATGTGTGTTTGTATGCGTATACTAACATACGTATGTATATATATATATATATGAATCTATGTATTCATATATGCGTATATTACCACATTCACACACACATATGCATAATATATATATATATATATATATATATATATATAGTGAAAGTTTGTAAGGGAAGATGGGTTGGAGTGTTGAGGAGGCAGCGCTTATGAGTAACACGTTAACGTAGCTGGTAGCATTATCATTTTCATCCACGCAACAAAAGTTGCTTTCACTGGTAACAAAGTTGATTTCGTTTGTAACAAAGTTGCTTTCGCTGGTAACAAAAGATTTTCAACAAAGTTGAGTTTCAATTACAACAAAGTGGATATTTCACAAGTAACACCGCGTTACAATTGATAGCAACGTTTAATAACGGTGAAAGCAACACCTAGCAACACTGGAATCAACCTTGAGAGGTGGAAACGTAAAGAAGAAACGAAAAAATAGGCAAGGGCAACATAGAAGAAGGAACACAAAAGCAACATAGAAGTGGGGACATAAGAAGTAACATTGAGAAGGCATAACATAGCCGTTTGTGGCTGGGTGCGCTGTCGAAACTGGCATGCAACTCAGGCGCTGAAGCCTCATTACAGCGCCACTCAGGGCCTTTTATGGGTTAGTTGCTTGATTTGTTGCTTGGCTAGTTGTTCAGCCAGTTGATTTGTTGGCTAGTTGATTGGTTGGCTGGATGGTTGGTTGGTTGGTTGGTTGCTTGGTTGGCTGGATGGTTAGTTGGTTGGTTGGTTGGTTGGTTGGTTGGTTGGTTGGTTGGTTGGTTGGTTGGGGGCCTTTGTTAGGATTTTTGCATCAACGCCATGTCATTTGTGCACTGTCATTTCATCTTAAGTCTGGACTTTAACGTCACATCAGCTCAACATTTCACCAACTCTACCACCCCATCACTCACCACTCCACCATCTCACAATCCACCATTTCACAATCCACCAACTTACCACTCCACCAACTCACCACCCACAAACTCATCACTTCATCTACTCACCACCCCATCACTTCTCACAGGGCAAGAATCCAAACGGAATCGGAAAAAGAAGGTATTTGAGCACTTGTCTGTGTTATCATCAATCCACCACTCTTCTGCGCCTTCATTACATCCTTATTATTATTATTATTATTATTATTATTATTATTATTATTATTCTTCTTCTTCTTATTATTATTATCAGTATATCATGCTATTTAAACAAAATTTCATGGGTGAAAGTAACGGTGACTTGATTGTTTGAGTTTTCCTGCATGACTCTCCCTCCCTCCTTCCAGCAGCAGCCGCACAAGCAGCTGAAGGCGACCTCCAGCAATGGGGTAAAACCAGAATTGACCAAGCAGTCGTCCAACCCCCTCCCCTCACAAGCCACCCCTCCACCCCCCACCACCCAAACAAGTAGCCACACAAGTAACCATACAGCTAACCAGACAAGTAACCAGACAAGTAGCCATACAGCTAACCAGACAAGTAACCAGACAAGCAGCCATACAAGTAGTCAGCCAAGTAAGCCAACTGCAGTGGTATGGCCCTCGAAGCCGTCTGAGAACTACAAGAGCAACTCCATTGCCAAGACCGTCTCTCCCACCACAGTGGCTTCCACCCCCGCTGAGGCCAAGAATCCCAAGTACAAGACTCCTGAGGCCAAGGTTGCTCAACACAAACAAATTCATCACAAACAAGGTGAACACAAATCAGCGGATCACAAACACGTTCAACACAAACAAGTGGAACACAAACCACTGGAGCACAAAGTGAGTGAGCACAAAACGCTTGAACATAAACAAGTTGAACAAAAGACAGTGGAACATAAACCGGAAGAACAAAAACCGGTAGAACAAAAACCGGTAGAACACAAATCGGAACAAAAACCGGTAGAACACAAACTGGTAGAACACAAATCGGAACAAAAACCGGTAGAACACAAACCGGTTGAACACAAATCGGAACACAAACCGGTAGAACACAAACCGGTTGAACACAAGCCAGTAGAACACAAAACAGTAGAACACAAACCGGTAGAACACAAAACAGTAGAACAAAAACCGGTAGAACACAAAACAGTAGAACAAAAACCGGTAGAACAAAAAACAGTGGAACAAAAACTGGTAGAACAAAAACCAGTAATAGAACACAAGGCAGTGAGTCAAAAGCCTCCGGAGATGAGAGAGTTCAAGGAGGTTGAGATGGTGGCAGCAGCTGTAGAAGTGAGTAAGGAAGTGAAAAAGAAGAAAGAGGAGGAGGTGAAAGAAGAGGAGAAGGAACAGGAGGAAGAAGTGATAGTGGAAGGAAGCAAGGATCAAGGAGTGGATAAACCGGATGTGGCGTCAAAAGAGGATGTGACACAAGTTGCCAAGTCTGACGTCGAGGATGACACAAAGGGGGGAGAGGGTGCCGAGGGGGTGGAAGAGGAAGAGTTGAAGGAGGATGAGGTGCTCAAGAGTCTGTATGAGAAGGACCAGTGGAGCCCCAGCAACCCAAGTGGCCGTAAGGTCTACAACCGAGCATTCCTGCTCTACCTCCAGTTCACCCACAACCTCCCTCGACCCAACCTGCCTCCTCTTGAAATCGTCCTTTCTCAGGTTCCTTCTCACTCCTCCTTCTCTTTCTCTCCTCCCTTATAATCCTTCTTCCCTCTTTCTCTTACTCCTTTTCAACCTTATTATTTCATCCACTCGTTTCCTTTTCTTCTCCCATTTTTTCTCCTTTCCATTATCCCCTTTCTCCTTCTTCACTTTTTTCCATTCCTACCCCACCCACTTTCCATAAACCACGTATATACAACCACCACCATGTACACACAACCACCACCACCACACACAACCACCACCACCACATACAACCACCACCACCACACACAACCACCACCACCACTACCACCACATACAACCACCACCACCACACACAACCACCACCATCACACACAACCACCACCACCACATGCACACAACCACCACCACCACATACAACCACCACATGCACACAACCACCACCACCACACACAACCACCACCATCACACACAACCACCACCACACACAACCACCACCACCACCACACACAACCACCACCATCACACACAACCACCACCACCACATACAACCACCACATGCACACAACCACCACCACCACCACATAAACTCCACAGCCCATCACTGAACGGCAAGACCTAGACACCACGATATGCAGACCTGACACGTCAAGCTTTGGCAACTTTGCGCGACCCATGTCGATGTCACAGAACCGCGCCTATGCCAACAAGCGCCCCAACAACCAGAACATCGCCAAGAGGCAGTACAGCAATGAACAGGTTGTGCGTGGGGAAGTTGTGTGGGAGGGTGTAGGGGGGTTGTATGTGTGTGCATATGTGGGAGGGATGAGAGGAGAGAAGGGCTGTGCGTTTTGTTTGTGTGCGTGTGTGTGTGTGTGTGTGTGTGTGTGTGTGTGTGTGTGTGTGTGTGTGTGTGTGTGTGTGTGTGTGTGTGTGTGTGTGTGTGTGTGGGTACGTGTGTGCATGCGCATGCAATGTATTGATCTACTGATTAACTGACTGCCTGACCTTGGCATGCACGCTGGCAGGGTCGACGAGTGATCAACTTGAGCCTGCAGCGAGATGTGGTACTGCACACCTCGGACAATGCCTGGAACAAGACCAAGATTGAATCGGATGAGACCAAGGTGGTGCATGGTGGCGCATTGTTCACGCACACACACACACACACACACACACACAACCTTTTTTTCCTCCCATCCCTACCACATATGCACACACGCACCCTCCCACACACAAAATACAACCCCCTCACACACATTACACCGCCCCCTCGAAGGTTATGGGTAAGAAGTTCCGGGCCATTTTGAACAAGCTCACCCCGGAAAGGTACCACTCGTTGGCGAGGCAGGCAATGGAGTTGAAGATCTCAACCGAGCAGCAGCTCATGACGTGCATTGACATTCTCTTTGAGAAGGCCATTCTCGAGCCCCTTTTCGCCATCCTCTATGCACAACTCACCAAGGAACTTTCCAACGTTTGGGGGGGGGGGGGGGAAGAAGGGGAGTGGGATTTTGTTTGTGGTGGGATGAGGGCTTTATGTTATGGGTGATCGCGTTTGGGGTGGGTCTGTGTTCTTCTGGCGGGTTTTTATGTTTTGGATGGGTTGATTTAGGTGTTTGTGTCTCTGGGGGGTTTGTATGTATCACCACAGCACCGGCATCCTACTCTTCTTCATCAACATATCACCAACATCCCCACCACTATCACCACCATCGCCACCATCATCACCACCATCGCCACCATCTTCACACTTCACCACAAGCATCATCTCATTGGTAGACAACAGTCATGTTATTATCTTCAGGGCGTCTCATTGCAGGATAAGTGAACGTGGTGGCGAATCTATTCATCCATTCATGCCCTCCTCAATCCATTCTAATCTAATCCAATCCAATCCAACCCAATCAAACCATTAAATTCAATCTAACCCAATCCAATCTTATTTTATCCAATCTAATCGAAGCATTAAATCCAATCTAGTCCAATCCAATCTAATCCAATCTAATCCAATCTAATCCAATCCAATCTAATCAAAGCATTAACTTCAATCTGATCTAATTTAAGCATTTTCCTTAATATAAAAAGACGCACATTTATGCATGCGTGTTCGTGAATAAATAAATGAATAATTTTTATAAAATTATTATTTATTTTCACTTTTATTCTCAACCTTCGCCTCATTTCATCTTCAACAAAATCCTTTTCATACCACCATCTTCCATCACCACCCATCGTCACCTTCGCTACTACCACCACCACCACCACCATCACAAGCCACCACCACAAACAACCACCACCACTACAAATCACCACCACCATCACAAACCACCACCAGTTGAAGGTGCCGAAGGATGAGAACAACAATGAGATGGTGACCTTCAAGGTCAAGCTGTTGATGAAGGTGCAGTCGGAGTTCCACAAGGACAAGGAGGAGGAAAAGGAGATCATGCTTCTGTGTGCCAGAATCACCGAGGCGACCGATGAGGAGGAACAAAAATCGCTGGCTGAGCAACTTGAAACCGCCCGCTGGAAGTTCAAAAAGCGATCCCTTGGCAATATCAAGTGAGTGGGCTGTGTGTGTGTGTGTGTGTGTGTGTGTGTGTGTGTGTGTGTGTGTGTGTGTGTGTGTGTGTGTGTGTGTGTGTGTGTGTGTGTGTGTGTGTGTGTGTGTGTGTGTGTGTGTGTGTGTGTGTGTGTGTGTGTGTGTGTGTGTGTGTGTGTGTGTGTGTGTGTGTGTGTGTGTGTGTGTGTGTGTGTGTGTGTGTGTGTGTGTGTGTGTG
>OX387260.1:5162713-5165213 GCA_947562095.1 Branchellion lobata
GGCAAAAAAGCAGACATCCACGTTAACTTGGAGGTGGTGGGTCTGTGTGATGCCATTGAGACCATCGGAGAGAAGATGGAGGATGGCAGTGTAGTGGTAGATTTTGGCACTCTCTTCAAGTATTACAGCAAAGTTTCCTTCAACGTTAGTGTTCTTTTTCTTACATCTGCAAGCTCTGACTTGTATAAATATTCAAGATATTCACTCAAATATAATAAACTGTAGTTTATCTTTGTAATTATTTTTCAAAATATATAAATATAATTACAATATTATTTTTCAATTTTTCAAAATAAATTAACATTTTAAAATCATAATAGTGATAATAATTATTATTTTCATTATTAAAGGTGGTAGGATTGCTGATTCGGGCTCGAAAGCGAGGTCTGGTGGCATTTGATGGGGAGATGCTGTATCAGGGCCAGGACGATGATGAACCCATCATACTTTACTCCAAACCCGATGAGCTGCTGCTGGAGGTGTGTGTTGTTGTTGGTGATTGTTTTTGTTGGTTGATGGTCTGTAGAGGTGTTGTTGTTGGGGGGTGGTGTTGTAGAGGTGTGTGTTGTTGTTGGTGGATGTTTTGTAAAGGTGTTGTTGGTGGATGGTGCTGTAGGAGTGTTGTTGTAGAGGTATTGTTGTTGGTGGATGTTGTAGAGGTATTGTTGGTGGATGGTGCTGTAGAAGTGTTGTTGTAGAGGCATTTTTGTTGGTGGATGTTGTAGAGGTGTTGATGTTAGTGGAAGTTGTTGTGTAGGTGTGTTGTTAGTGGATGTTGTTGTGGAAGTGTTGTTGCTGGTAGACGTTGTTGTGTGTGTAATGATAGTTGTTTTGTTTGTGTAGATGTGTGTTCTGTTGTTGAATGGTGCTGTGGTGATCACCATCAAATCATCTTCATGATACTACCACACCACCACAACAACACATCATCATATCATTATTACAACACCACTATATTCCTCTCACCACAAAACCACCACAACACCATTACAACACCCTTACAACACCACCGCAACACCATCTCCACACCACCGCCACTACCACCACCACCACCACCACCGCCACCACCACCACCACCACCACCACCACAACCACCACCACCACCATAGATCCAAGAGGCCAGGAAGGAGTTGAGTTCACACTCCTCCATTGGCAAGAAGTATTAAGCACAAACCTGCTAACACCATCGACTCACAGTATCCTCAGTATTAAAACTATTCAACACTATCCGACTTATAAACAACTTTTTTTCTATATTTTCGACTCAATAATTTATGAAACAATTGTTTTCTATATTGGCTTATTTGAATCAAAATCTCATTTTATTCACTTTTTTGCATAGTGCCTTTTCTACATTTTATATTCTTGGCTTCTTCAATTTCAATTTGAAATCTTACATTTTGATTTATATAGCGTGTGATTTTTTCAATTGCTTAGTTGAGTTATTCAGCCCAGTTGACTGTTTGGTTTGCATCACCTTTTCAACAACTCTTCTCGTGTTTCTTGGCTTTTGCCTCCGCTTTGAACTTCGTGCCTTGATCTCAACGTCTGCTTGAATTTCTAAGTTCACTTTTAGACCTCAATTTCAAGATTTACTTTTACACTTTAAGTTCAGAATTTACTTTTACACTTTAGTCAGTTGACAATTTTTAACTTAAGCTTGATTTTTTTTAAATTTTCGTTCTTAAACTTGAATCAAGTCTAAATTTCGACTTCCGTGCCTCTCGTGCTCTTCTTTCTCACTTGAATTTAATGTAGTTCCAAATCATTTTCGTAATTTTAAATTGTCTTAGGGTCGTTCAACCTTTTCTGGATGTCTGCACCTTTCACACAACCTCCAATACACGACGAGACGAACGCGACACCTGTTGTTGAAATTTTGTTGTTGCCGTTGCAACTGTTAATATTTCGTTGCGAAGTTGCTTCATGTTTCAAAGTCTTCTGGGACTTTTCAAATTCTGTGACGCTGTGAATGACGCTTATTTATTTATTGAATGTGTTGCTCTTAGCAACGGCATCAATAATAACGACGTAATCTTTCCGATCATCTCCATGACGTCACCCTCACCTCATCCTTTCAGGAATGGTACGTCTGCTTCTATCGGCGCCGTTTTAAATATTTGAATTTTTCAAATTGTTTTTTTTCTCAGTTTCAAAACAAAAGGCTTATCATGTCTGCTTTTTAAAACTCAGTAAAAAAAAAATCGATAAAATTCCAAAGGTCTTCAGGCTTATAAATCAAATCCAGAATCGATAAAAAATACTGAAATATTTTCAAAGTTGAAATTAAAAAACTGCAGTTAGAATTTTTTTTGTTATTTAAATCGCTGTTTTCGCAATTTGAAAAAGAAAATAAAATTTCAACCTTTGAATTTTTCAAAGAAAAGCTTAGTGATTTCAGAATGTTGAAATAATTCAGTAAACATAAAAATAAAAAAAAACGTATATTTTTTTCGTATATAAGTGGCTTTGAAAACTCAAAAAGTTTTTAATGGTCTTT
>OX387260.1:5170213-5185213 GCA_947562095.1 Branchellion lobata
TGTGTACCTTCATCAGCGCATTTATTTTGCTTTTGTAATATATCATCGGATTGGAACACGCACGCACGCACACACACGCGCACACACACACACACACACACACACACACACACACACACACACACACACACATACACACACACGCACATACAAACACACACACGCACATACACACACAAAAAAACGCACACACACACACACACACACGCACTCATACACCATTACCTCTCATCCCATCTGCTCCCAGCAGTTCTTGAGTTACGTGTGTGTGTGTGTATGTGTGTGTGTTTGTTTATGTGTGTGTGTATGTGTGTGTGTTTGTTTATGTGTGTGTGTATGTGTGTTTGTGTGCGTGTGTGTGTGTGTATGTGCGTGTGTGTGTAAAAGCCGTTTTAATTTTGAGATTTTCACATCAAAGTGCAGTCTCTGATTGTGCCTTCGCCACTCTTCTGTTTCTTTTCCGTCATTTGCCACCATTCGATAGGTGTCGCCGCGGCCACTCGCCACTGCTAGCAACGCACCCCTCTGCATTTGAACGCGTTGCTTTGAAGGTGCGTTTGGACTCTATTTAATTGTTTGAACCTTCATCGCATTGTTAGAGTTTTCAATTCTCCATTAGATTCTCTCCATCAACCTCCCTACGACAACGTAACAACTCCAACCGCCAGTGTTACCATGTAAATTTCAAAGTCACCTCCCGTAAAACCACCCTCCTGCCTGTGTAGACCACTCTATTGTAAATTGCTTACCCCACAATCTTTCGCTAACATTGCACAACAACCCCCAAAGTTTCCCCAGTACACACTCTTGTACTCCACTACACCGACAACATCATTAAATTTATCCTAACACTTCCACTATGCTCGCCCACCTTCCATACTTCCCACTTACCCTCTCCACCACTACCCACCTACCCTCCCTCTCCACCACTACCCTCCTACCCTCCCTCTCCACCACTACCCACCTACCCTCCCTCTCCACCACTACCCACCTACCCTCCCTCTCCACCACTACCCTCCTACCCTCCCTCTCCACCACTACCCACCTACCCTCCCTCTCCACCACTACCCACCTACCCTCCCTCTCCACCACTACCCTCCTACTCTCCCTCTCTACCACTACCCTCCTACTCTCCCTCTCTACCACTACCCACCTACTCTCCCTCTCCACCACTACCCACCTACCCTCCCTCTCCACCACTACCCACCTACCCTCCCTCTCTACCACTATCCTCCCTCTCCACCACTATCCTCCTTCTCCACCACTACCTATTCTTCCTTCTTACCACTACCCACCCGTCCTTCCTTCCACTACGCACCTTTAGAGGCCACAGGCAACCACTAGCTCCTCACAGCTACCTCCACTCATAGTGCGTTTAGTGGTTTTCTTCGGCGCCATTAGGTCAGACATACTATAGCATCTATCAACCATTAAAGCCATCGCAACTTCTATATAGATACCTATATATTCATATATACATATATAATAAATACTTAAATAAATATCCGATAAAGATGCCTATATTTAATTATTAATAATTCGATAATTATTTCTATATATTTATATATATTAATCCGATATTTTCGTGTGTAAAGGGGCCCTTGAAGGCAGCAGGCGGGATGGAGCGAGTGAGAGACCATTATTTACATGTGACGTTACTTGGCTTTTTACTCAATTTGTAAAGTTACTAACCAATAAATTAATCTCACAACGGGCCTCTGTCAACCAATATCATTATTATTATTATTATTATTATTATTATTATTATTATTATTATTATTATTATTATTATTATTATTATTATTATTATTATTATTATTATTATCATTATTATTATGATTATCATTATTATTATTATTATTATTATTATTATTATTATTATTATTATTATTATTATTATTATTATTATTATTATCATTATTATTATGATTATTATTATCATTATTATTATTATTATTATTATAATTTTTATAATTATTATTATAATTATCATTATTATTATCAAAATGACTATAATTGATAATAATACTAATATTTTAATAATATTATAGTGGGGTTAATCCATTCGAGGTGTTTCAAAGCCGGAAAGGGAATCATTTTGTGGGTACAAGTAACACCCCACGTCCTGTATGTTTAAAAGACCCTAAATTGTATAGTCAAAATAGTTTTTGCAGAGAAGAAGATTTGTTATAACAAAGTCCTATATGAAAACGATATCGCCGCAACGTTCTTGATCGCTACAACAGCATCGTCAACTGTCCAATGTGCTTCGCGGTGGCCACATCTTCATAATAACTAAAATATTTAGCGATACCGCTCAAGTATCATCATTATCCCACTAGAAGAGCTCAACACCACACCAAAACACCGCGCTAACGCTGCATCATGCCACACCACACTCCATCACACTCCACCACACTCCATCACACTCCACCACACTCCATCACACTCCACCACACTCCATCACACTCCACCACACTCCATCACACTCCACCACACTCCACCACACTCCATCACACTCCACCACACTCCACCACACTCCATCACACTCCACCACACTCCATCACACTCCACCACACTCCATCACACTCCACCACACTCCATCACACTCCACCACACTCCATCACACTCCACTACACTCCATCACACTCCACCACACTCCACTACACTCCACCACACTCCACCACACTCCACTACACTCCACCACACTCCACCACACTCCACCACACTCCACTACACTCCACCACACTCCACCACACTCCACTACACTCCACCACACTCCACCACACTCCACTACACTCCACCACACTCCACTACACTCCACCACACTCCACCACACTCCACCACACTCCACTACACTCCACTACACTCCACCACACTCCACCACACTCCACCACACTCCACCACACTCCACCACACTCCACCACACTCCATCACACTCCACCACACTCCACTACACTCCACCACACTCCACCACACTCCACTACACTCCACCACACTCCACCACACTCCACCACACTCCACTACACTCCACCACACTCCACCACACTCCACTACACTCCACCACACTCCACCACACTCCACCACACTCCACCACACTCCACCACACTCCACTACACTCCATCACACTCCATCACACTCCACCACACTCCACTACACTCCACCACACTCCACTACACTCCACCACACTCCACTACACTCCACCACACTCCATCACACCATAAAATACCACAGCACAACACACTAAACCACCACACCATAAAACATCACAGCACACTAAACCACCACATGGACACCTCATAGCGGCCAGTTGGGGCTTTCATACAGGGAACTCTCTTGTGACAGAGGTTGTTCGTGTAGGTGTGTGACGGTTTGTAGGGGAGAGTGGAGGTGTGAGGGGGTGTGCAGTGGAGAATGGAGAAGTGGTGTTTTCATGGCGGGTGTTTCAAAGAGCAGTGGAGATCTGGGCTTGCTAGCTCGCCGTTGCTTGTTGCACTTGATAGGGTGGATGGGTGACAGTAGAGGGATCAAGGGAGGTTTGGTGGTGTCCATGTGGAGGGCAGTTGCTCCCAGCTCAAAGTGCTGTAGCAGCTCCTTGTGCTTCGAAGCCACTCCGAACGAGGCCATCCTTTCCTCGCCACAACCCCCCAACTCCCCTCCGTCGTTCCAACCACCTCGGATGCTGTTGTTGTACTTGTGGAAGTTGTTTTTGAAGGTGTTGTCGTTGTTGAAAGTTATGTTGTTGTCGAAGGTGTTGAGAGGAACATGGGATACGCAGCTTCCTCTCTCGATCTTGCCTTTCTTCACTGTTAAGTCCAACGGCCTGCTTCGTACGCGCTTGTAGGCTCTTTCGTAATTACCCATCGAAATCTCTTTGTTGTGGTCAGTGGTTGCACACATCAAATATGGCGCCTCCCATACGAAGGAGTCTTCCATGTACAAGGTGTCTGCAAGGGTCCTGCCTGAGTGGGCTCCAGGAATGATCAAAAACGGGTCAATGGGGTTGTGGTGGTTTCCTTCTGACCCCGTGTTGCCATGGTGATTGCTATGGGTGTTGTCGCCATGGTGATTGAGGTGGTTATTGTAGTCATAGTGAGGATGGGTGTTCAAGAAGGAGCTGAATCCGGGAAGAGTGGGCTCGGATGGTTGGTTGTCAAAGGGATGTGATAAATCACCATGGTGAAACATGGATGGGTTGGTGGGGTGTGGATAGGTTGAATGTAGGTGGATGGGGTGATGGTGAGGTGGTGAGAGGCATTCGTTAAATTCTTGCATGTTCGCGCGTGTCCGAATCTTCAATTCCTCTCCACCCACCACGTCGTATTTAAAGCTATTATTGTGACTATTTATAGAATTACCGTTTGTATAACTTTTGTTGTTATTGTTATCACTGTTTATAGATTTATTGTTAGTAAAATTATCATTGTTGTTATTATTATTATTGGTATTTTCATTTTTTGTATATTTGTTCTCATTATTATTATTATTATTATTATTATTATTATTATTATTATTATTATTATTATTATTATTAATATTTTTATTATTTTTATGGCGAAAATTAAGAGCTTGGCACTTGTTGAACCACTCGTGGGTGTATTGTTGTTTGTTGTTTTTGGAACGCTTAATGACGTCATTCATCGAGCCTCCCGGCACGATGTCCTCACTCTCACATGACGATGATCCCCCCTCATCATCGTCATCATCAACCACCACAACATTGTTGTCATCCTCATCTTCACTTATAAACACCGTATCATTTTTGTTTCCGCCCACAATAACTCCACCATCACCAACACCACCACTACCAACAACTCCACCATCACCAACACCATCACCAACAACACCATCCCTACAAACACCATCACCAACAACACCATCACCACCAACACCATCACTAACAACACCATCCCTACCAACACCATCACCAACAACACCATCACCACCAACACCATCACCAACAACACCATCCCTACCAACACCATCACCACCAACACCACCAACACCATCACCAACAACACCATCCCCACCAACACCATCACCAACAACACCATCACCACCAACACCATCACCAACAACACCATCCCTACCAACACCATCACCACCAACACCACCAACACCATCACCAACAACACCATCCCCACCAACACCATCACCAACAACACCATCATCGGCATTAGCACCAGCTTCCCCATCAACCACCCTTTCAGACTCATCTTTCTTTTCTCTCTCTGCCTCACCTACCTCACCACAGCCATCCTCCTTCTTTCCACCTATCTCACCACCCTCACCCTTCTTATTTTCTCTTGTCTCACCACCACCAGCGTCTTCTACCAAATATTTTTCATTTTTACCCAATCGACCACCACACTCCACCACTCTCTCCACCATATCAGCACTCTCTTCCTTCTCACCCACCAACACCAACTTACCACTTCCCACCACCAAATCACCCCTCCCCACCACAGCCTTTCCACTTAAATCACCACATGGAAATCTACCACCACCATTATCAATTCTATCACCACCATCATCCTCAACTCTATCACCACCACCACTAACAGCTCTACCACCACCATCAAGTTTAGCAACTCCACCAAAACCACCTCCATCAATTCCACCATCAACTCCACCATCATCACCACTATAAACTCTACCATCACTATCACCATCAACATTATCATAATCTCCACCATCACCATCACCACCACCATCACCATCACCACCACCACCACCACTACCATCACCACTACCATCAACTCCACCACTACCACAATTAGTTCCACCACCATCACCACCACCATCACCACCACCATCACCACCACCATCACCACCACCATCACCACTACCCTCACCACCACCATCAACACCACCATCACCACTACCATCACCACTACCACCACCACCACCATCACCACCACCATCACCACCACCATCACCACCACCATCACCACTACCATCACCACCACCATCAACTTCACCCCTAACACCAAAATTACCTCCATTACCACCAGCGTGTTGTGGATCTACAGATATGCCGTTGTCTGTCTCCATCTTCTCTCCACCCCCACCGACATTTGTTATGCCACGATTACAATACTCAACCATTTTGTTGCTATTATTATTATATTCAATTATATTATCATTAATATTTTTATAATTATTAATATAATTTCTACCACTGGCATAATCAAGAACACCACGATGGTGACGAAGATTAAGGCCACCACCAACGCCACTGCCATTCCACCCGTGAAATCCATCCAAGCATAAAGTTTTAACAACACTCCTTGCACAAGCAACAGACGGATGATGGTTGTTCATGTGGTTGGATAGACCCCGTTGCAATGTTGCAATGGTATTGTTGGTAATTTTGTTGTTGTTGTTGATACTAATGTTGTTGTTGATATTGTTGTTGTTGTTGTTGATACTGTTGTTGTTGTTGATACTGTTATTGTTGTTGATACTGTTGTTGTTGTTGTTGATACTGTTATTGTTGTTGATACTGTTGTTGTTGTTGTTGATACTGTTGTTGTTACTGTTGCTTGAAATGCTGTTGTCCTTGTTGATGCTGCTTTTGTTTATAACTACCTCACCACCATCCTTCCGAGAAAATCTCTTCTCATTTGCGCAATCCCTGATGGCAACAGCACTGCCACCTTCCTGACAGTTGTTGCTGCTGTTGCTACTGTTACTCCTATCACCACCATTATGACCACAGCCAGCCCTGTTGCCGCTACCACCACCACAACCAGAATCTTCTCTACCACTACCACTACCTCCAAAACCACCACCACTACCACTACCACCACCACTACCACCACCACCACCACCCCCACTATTACCACCACTACCACCACTACCACTACCACTACCACCATCACTACTACCCCCACCACCCCTACTACCACCACTACCACCCCCACCACCACTACCACCCCCACCACCACAACCACCATTTGAACCCTCCTCCACCACGACAACCTCTCTAGAGTAGGAAACGGTTTCAATCTGCTTAAGAACCATTCCGTCTTTGCTGAAAAGGTTCTCCGTGTGTATGTGACTCCTGCACGTGTAACTGCTGTTGCTGTTGTTTTTCCTTGAGCTGCCGGTGCTTGTGTTGGTGTCGTTTGTGTTGCTACTTTGGTTAGTGTTATTGGTGTTTGTGTTGTGGCTTTGATTAGTGTTGTTGTTGCTGTTGTTGTTGTTGCTGTTGTTGTTGTTGTTGTTGTTGCTGTTGCTGTTGCGAGTGCTTCCTTCACACAAGGCCAAACAACTACTGCTACCATGAAAATGACTTTTCTTATGATCTGCCGATTTCATATTATTTTCTACTGTTGAACCACCACTACCAACCACACCATAACGACCCCCACCAGCCACAGAATTTTCAAAAACACAGTTTTTCTGGACTGCTATGAGGCCCAAGTCCGTGAAATTTTTGAAAAACGCAACATTGTTGTTGTTGTTGTTGTTATTGTTAGTGTTGTTGTGTATTTCAGAGTTATTTTTGTTGGGTATAATTCCAGAGTTGTTGTTGTTTTCCATAATTTTGTTGCTATTTCTGTCACTTTCTTCATGCTTTTTGTTAGTATCCAGTTGTCCACTATTGTTGTAGTTGAGGCTATTGTTAACATTGGTACCTCCAGTGCCACTACCATCACCACCACCACCACCACCACCACCACCACCACCACCACCATCACCACCACCACCACCACCACCACCACCACCACCATCACCATCACCACCACCAGCCTCATCACTTCCACCACAATTATTAACATCACCACCACCACCACCATCACCTCCACCACCACCACCACTAGCACAACCACCAAGAAGAACAGCTTCAAAACTTCGACGTGGCTTGCTTATACTTTCGAACCCCGCACAGTCAAATATGGAGATCCTCTTTTCGCACCTCTTATCTCCTACCACACCTTTCTCCACCACACCTTTCTCCACCACACCTTTCTCCACCACACCTTTCTCCACCACGCCTTTCTCCACCACACCTTTCTCCACCACACCTTTCTCCACCACACCTTTCTCCACCACACCTTTCTCCACCACACCTTTCTCCACCACACCTTTCTCCACCACACCTTCCTCCACCACGCCTACCTCCATTGCACCTTCCTCCACCACCATCACGCCTGCGCCCCTAATGACACTTTTTTCTTTCTTTGTTGCTCTGTTGCTGCAAGCGTCGCTATCTATGCCATTAACGATACAACCATTATTGTTGGTATTGTTACTAATGATAATATTATCATTGTTAGTATTAACAGCACTATTAGTATTACTACTTGTAATAAAATTATTCTCAATATTACCAACATTATTATTTTTATTAATCTCTTCCTTCTTCTCTTTCACTAGGCCAGTAACACACACAGGGTGGTTGAAAACTGGGGTGGTGACGTGGCACGGAGTATGAAGTTGGTCACGCAGTCCTCCAGTGACGTCAATTCTTTGAGGTTGCTCTTTCAAGCGTGACTCTACGCCGTTGTCGTACGTAGTTAGTCCGATGTTTGTCGGTTTATTATTTGTACTTTTATACTCATTGTTGTTTTTGCTATTTCTGTATTTGTTGTTGTTGCTGTTAATTATAAAAATGTTGTTGACGTTGTTTGAAGAAGCAATGTTGTGACGTAAACAGGCGTTGTTGATGACGTCACAGTCAGTTCTGCGCTCCCTGCCATGATAAACGTTCATTCATGCAAGATGGAAAAGAATGGCATGAAATATAGTGGTTCTCACTCATGGGGCAGCTTGAGGTTTGTAACATAATCCATTTTGTTGCTCTGTGGTGCAGTGGTGTGGTGGTGTATTAGTGCAGTGGTGTAGTGGTGAAGTGGTGTGATGGTGTATTGGTGCATAAGGTGTGATGGTGCAGGGATCTGGTCTTGAGTGGCATTGTACGTTTTTTACTGCAAAAAGCTTTCCTTTTTGTTCAAAATTTGAACATTTTGTGAAATGAATGTATTGTAATGGCATAAAGATTCAAATCTTTATCAACTTTCTTTATTGACTTTGTAATGTCTGAAAGCCCCAAACCATTCGATGAAGGAAGCTTGCTGGCCTGTCAAGGTTCAGCTTCTTCACTTTAGGTGGCCCTTGGTCACAAACAGTCACATGTGAATTATACACAAGAATGAAATTTTTATTTGTTCTTTGAATGCACTATGATTCATGAATTTTATAAACTTTGGATATTCAAAAATTCAAGATACAAACTTTTTTTAGAAATTTAATAAGAAAAATCGATTGAAATAAGCAGACGTCAATGCCAGACACCTATGTGTTGCTTGCGCACGTTGGTGAGGCTGACAATCTTCTGAACATCGAGGTTGGTTTTGACCAGGCGCCTAATGCGTTCTTTTGTGTTGTCTGAGTTTTCTCGGAAAACATTTGAATTCCCTGCTCCATTGTGGGTGTCTGCTTCTCTTACGTTTGCTTGATTGTGTGCGTCGTGCTTCGAAAACCATGACTGCGGTTTGTATTTGTAGCATATGGGTTGGTTTTGAGAAACTCAAAACGATTTTTTAAAGCTTTTGAATTAATTTTTTTTAAAAAAATTTCAAAATATCATATACCAATTCACGTTGATGAACTTTATTATTTTTTTTATTTTTGTAGTTTATCCAATTCATTATTAAAAGTACAGACGATTTTTGCACGATCAAAAACCCTAAGTCGTAAAATCGTTTTAAATACTTATTACAATATTGCAATTGAATTCTTATTTGAAAAAAACAGTTTATTTTCAATCACATTTATTATTTTTTTGTTTTCAAAAATTAATTGAAAACAATTTTGTGCCAAAGTTCTGCTCTGAAGTACCTCACTATGTACATATGGGTATATAGGATTCAAAGCATATATAAAATGGAAGCTTAAAATTGCGAAAGGATCACCAAAGCTTAGGTCTAAGAAAATCTAATAAAAATTATAGTTTCGAAGCTTACATACTCGAGAAAAACTATTGAAAAAAATTGGCTGTAAAATAGTAATTAAGTGATATGAGATACTGGAATAAAACCGAATACTATACAATAAAGCTCTTTTCATTTTCCATGGAGTATCCTTAGGAAAGTTAGTCTCATTAATATTTTTGTCTCTTAGAGAATTCTTTGTAAAATTGATTTTTATTAAAAAATTATCAAAAGTTATAAAATTCATCAAATATTAAAAAAAAAAATCAAAACTTGATTGGGTTTTTCACAATTTTATGAAGGTTTTCGCAAAATAATTATAAAATAAATCGTAATAAAAAGAAGAATCAACCGAAATTAATAAAAAAAATTGAAAAGTTCTAATAAATATTTCAAGTAAGGTTAAAAAATTAATTAGTAGCAATAAATTTAAAATATTTTATCAAAATTCAGTTTCATTCTTCAAAGTTTTAAAAAGGAACGATGGAAGGGGAAGAAGATAAGCTTTGAAGTGTAATCAATCTTAATTTATTCCCAAGCATTTTGTGTTGCGGAGGTTTTATGCCTCAATCAATTAATATAACACCAATTCCATGTTATTATAACTTATCATAAAAATGCTATTTAATATTTATTCTATTTTTTATAGTTTTATGCGCCATCCATTTTATGTTTTAATAATTTTATGCTCTTTATAATTTAGTTTTTGCGTCCAATTAAAACAAAAAATCTAGTGGCCATGACACGTTGGAAGAATAAAATTCCATAATCGATGTCGTAAATTATGGAGTTTTGTGTTAAGCGCTTCGGCGAAAAGTTTATTGATAAAAAAAGATTGCTAAAAAAAATTTAAAAAAAGATTTAAAAAAAAGATTTCAAAAAAAGATTTGAAAAAAAAGATTTCAAAAAAAGATTTCAAAAAAGATTTCAAAAAAAGATTTCAAAAAAAGATTTCAAAAAAAGATTTAAAAAAAAAAATCAAAAAAAGATTTAAAAAAAAAAATCAAAAAAAGATTTCAAAAAAAGATTTCAAAAAAAGATAAAAAAAAGATATAAAAAAAGATTAAAAAAAAACCAAGATGTGGTAATTAGGTTGATGGCTACAAGATTATGGGAGAAAGATGTCGAGACAATATTAAATTGTTTTGGCTGCGAAGAATTCATGTTTCCGATTGATAAGGAAGATTTTACCTTGAAATAATCACTTTATGAGGCTGTGAAAACTATGCAAAACTAACCGCATGTGTGTGAAATCACGCACACACACATACATACACACATACACACACACACACACACACACACACACACACACACACACACACACACACACACACACACACACACACACACACACACACACACACACACACACACACACACACACACACACACACACACACACACACACACACACACACACACACACACACACACACACACACACACACACACACACACACACACACACACACACACACACACACACACACACACACACACACACACACACACACACACAAACACACACACACACACACACACACACACACACACACACACACACACACACACACACACACACACACACACACACACACACACACACACACACACACACACAAACACACACACACACACACAAACACACCTGTGATCATGAGTAATAGAATACGTTTTAAAGTTGTTTGCTTTTGGCAAGCAGACAAGAGTTTGCACAATTAAGCCATGCTACACCTCGTGCAATGGGTGCGAAAAGTGAACCGAGATACTAATGATGGCGAACGAATGGCTGGTGGCCTCGAAACTCTACGGGGTTAATGCCCTTATAATAATATTCGTATTTGTATTGTATTGTATTGTATTGTATTGTATTGTATTGTATTGTATTGTATTGTATTGTATTGTATTGTATTGTATTGTATTGTATTGTATTGTATTGTATTGTAAGATAGGAGGAACGGAAGAAAGGAAAGAGGAACAGATGGAAGAAAGGAAGGAAAGAAGAACGGATGGTAGAAAAGAGGAAAAAAAGATGAATGGAGGAAGAGGTTGATGGATGGATGGATGCATGAATGAGTAAACGTGGGAAACAGCTGGAGAGCTCCTTTTTATTCACGCACATCCCTTCGACCGCTTCTCATTTCCATCCTCTCTCTTTTTCCTTTTCTCTCTTTTTATTTTTCTTCACTCACTTCTTTCTTTTTTTTTCTCCTCCTTTCTTTCCATCACTCTCACCCTCATTTCAAGCACGTGATTTTTGTTTTGAGTTTCAGCAAGTCTTTGTTCTTTTTATGGATATACTTTGTTTTAGCCTCTTTCACACGTGTATGCACGTGCACACACACACACACACACACACACACACACACACACACACACACACACACACACACACACACACACACACACACACACACACACACACACACACACACACACACACACACACACACACACACACACACACATACACACACACACACACACACACACACACACACACACACACACACACACACACACACACACACACACATACACACACACACACACACACACACACACACACACACACACACACACACACACACACACACACACACACACACACACACACACACACACACACACACACACACACACACTTCTCTCAAGCTTGTTGAGCATGAAAACTCGGAAAACTCAACTTGTTATCGTGGTTACTCCAGTTTTCAAAACTCGTCTGTGTGCTTGTCTGTGTGCTCGTCTGCGTGCTTGTGTATGTTTTTGTCTGTGTGTTCGTCTGAGTGCTTGTCTATGTGCCTGTCTGTGTGCTTATCTGTGTGCTTGTGTGTGTGCTTGTGTGTGCATGTGCGTTTGTGTGTGTATAGTTTTACACTTGTATGTTTGGGTTTGTGTGTTTGTATGTGTATACTTTTATGTATGAGTAAGCACGTTTCTTCTACTTTTGTATGTATGCGTCTGTGCCTTGTTTATTGCTGCGTGAACGTTTGTTTACTTTTTCGAGTTTGTATATAATTATTATGTATTATAGTTATCTATCACCGATAACAAAGAAATCACAATGACGATAGAACAAAGAATAAATAGCAAGAACAAAAAATCACAGGTAAGTTCAGTGGTTGTAGTCGATTTGAAATGAAATTCACTGTGGTGAGATATCATCCATTTTCCACCATTCCCCCAAATCAACAACCACCACCACCCACCCCCACCATCCACCCCCACCATCCACCCCCACCATCCATCACCACCATCTCCCCCCACCATCCACCACCGCCCTCACGATCATTTACCCTCACCATCCACCACCATCACCTTCTATCACCACCATCCACCACCATCACCATCATCCACCACCACCACCACCACCACCATCCACCACCATCATCAGCCACCACTACCAATAACCTTCCACCACCAACAACCACTATCTATTTACCGGCGCCTCAGTGGCTTGCCTTGGTGCTTTAAAAATCGGATTTATTATTATTATTATTTTTTTTTTAATAAAAATTTTTATTCACAAAAACCACAATTTTTCAAGTTAAAAAACATTGAAAAAAACAAGAGAAAAAATGAAGCGCAAGAAGAATAGAAAGCATCAACAAATTGTTGACAACAACAACACAACGCTTCATACTCATCTTGTCAGCAACAAAACTAACACCGGCAACAACCATAACGACCATGATGACAACAAAAACAACAACAACAACAACAACAACAACAACAACAACAACAACAAAAACAACAACAACAACAACAAAAGCCACAGCAGCAGCAGCAACAACAACAACCAAAACAAAGCAAGCAATAAACCTAACAGCAACAACAGTACAACAAAAAACAGTAGCTGTGTTGATATCAACGACCACAAAAAAAACAGCATGGGACAAACTCATGGTAACAACAACAACAACAACAACAACAACAACAACAACAACAACAACAACAACAACAACAACAACAACAACAACAACAACAACAACAACAACAACAACAACAACAACAACAACAACAACAACAACAATGATCACAACAATGACCACAACAACGTCAACAACGACCATAATAAATCCATCAAAACAAAAATTGACAAAAAACACTCTTGCAACAACAAAAACAACAAAAACAACAACAACAACAACAACAACAACAACAACAACAACAACAACAACAACAACAACAACAACAACCATCTCAACTTCAACCACAATCCCAAAAAAAATAACCATTACAGCAACAAAAATCACAAAAAACTCAAAAATAACTACAATGATAACCATAATGATGATGATGATGGTGATGGTGATGATGGTGATGATGGTGATGATGGTGATGGTGATGATGGTGATGATGTTGATAAGGGTGATGATGGTGATGATGGTGATGATGGTGATAAGGGTGATGGTGATGATGATGATAACAATGATGATGGTGATAACGATGATGAGGGTGATGACGTGGTTAATGTTTGTGGTGATAATGATTATGTCAAAAATGATGGCTTTGATAACGGCTATGGTGATGATGGTGATGATGAAGATGGTTGTGATAATGGTGATGATGATGGTGGTGATGATGATGATAAGGGTGATGATGATGATAAGGGTGAGGATGGTGATGAAGAAGAAGAGGATGATGTTCCGAAATTACCTGCATCATTGCCACCTGTTCAACACTACAAGATATTCAATCTTGATACGATGGTGTTTCGAGGTGATGATGAAGAGGATGAAGAGGAAGATGGTGGTGGTGATGATAATGATGGCGGTGATGCGGTCAATGGAGGTTGTCATGGTGATGTTGTTGTTGACGAGAATAAATATGAAAGTGCCGATGGCGTAAAAAGAAGGAGCCAACAAAAACAACAACAACAAAACCAACAACAACAACAACACCACCAACAACAACTACAACACAACCAACAACAACAACAACAACAACAACAACAACAACAACAACAACAACAACAACAACAACACCAACAACAACTACAACATAACCAACAACAACAACAACAATACCCCCACCAACAACAACAACACAACCA
>OX387260.1:5197713-5205213 GCA_947562095.1 Branchellion lobata
CCCTTCCAATCCTCCCCTCCATCAATACACAGGGACATCGCCACCCAACACGTGACCAACTTTAATATCACACGTGCTACCCGCCCATCCCTGTTTGCACGCGCATGCGCCTGTGATGACGTCACACTCGCCGGAATGACATGCGCACTTGAAGGAACAAGCTGGCCCAAAGAAATTTTCTTTGCATTCTGTGGTGGGGGGGGGGTGGTTGTGGTGGTTGTGGTGGAACGGAGTGTTGGGGTGGTGGGGTGGGTTGGTTGTGCTGGGGTGGAATGGTGGAGTGGGGGTTGTGGTGGGATGGGTTGGTTGTGGTGGAGGGAAGTGGTGGAGTGGGGGTTGTGGTGGGATGGAGTGGTGGAGAGAGGGTTGTGGTGGGGCGGTGGGGTAGAAAAAAAAAGGTGAGAAGAAAAATAAGAACGGAAATAGTTTGAAGAATGTTTATGAGGTGGTTGTGGCTGAAAAGTTGAAAAGGCCTTAAAAGTGGTTTTGAGGAAATAACCACTCACAAGCACCTACAACCACTTCATCCAATCACATCCAACCACATCCAGCCACACTCAACCACATCCAATCACATTCAACGACACACAACCACACCCAACCACATCCAACCACACACAACCACACAAAACCACACCCAACCACATTCAACCACACAACCACACCCAACCACACCCAACCACACCCAACCACACCCAACCACAAAAAACCACACAAAACTACACCCAACCACACCCAACCACCCACTTTTAGAGTAACACTTTCCAGTAGTGGGATCACAAGACGATGACGTAGACAATGATAAAGATGACGAAGGCGAGAAGGAGGAGGAAGAAGACGAAGATGAGAACAATGTTCCTCGCTCCGGACATCGGCACTTTTTTGAACACTTGTTGCCATAATAACCAGCTTCACACACTGTTTTTGTTGTTGTTGGTTTTTGGGTGTTGAGGGTTTTGTTGTTGTTGTGGGTGTTTTGGGTGGGATTGTTGTTGTTGTGGGTGTTGTGGTGTTGTGAATGTTGTCTTGGTGGGGGTGTTGTGTTGTTGTGGGTGTTGTGTTTTTGTGGGTGTTGTTATGTTGTTTTATGTTATTGTTGGTGTTGCGGTTGTTGTGAGGTGCAACATAATCAACAACCCGACCTCACTAAAACCACGACACACTCATTTCACAACTACAAAAAAACAGCTCAATCACCACAACACTCACAACAACAGCAACAACAATACTCACAACAACAGCAACAACAATACTCACAACAACAGCAACAACAACACTCACAACAATAAAAAAAAAACGTGCACAACACCTACAACAATAACAGCAAAAGCAACAACGCCCACAACAACGTCCACAACAACAACGCCCACAACAACGTCCACAACAACAACGCCCACAACAACGTCCACAACAACACCCATAACACCTACTTTCATGACAACGATCTCCATGGAAACCAGGCAGACAGGAGCAGGCCCCAGTCACGTGGTGGCAGTGGGAGGAGCCTGAAGAACAGTTACACCTGCTTTCACATCCTTCCCCGTAGAAGCCTCTGGGACATTCTGAAGGGGGGGGGGGGTTGTTAAAAAGGTGTTGGAAAGTATTGGGAAGAGGTTAAGGGTTGGGTGGTTGAAAGGGGAGGGTTGGGAGGTTGGAGGGGGGTTGTGAGAGTGACAAGATTGGGTTGATTTGGGTGTGGTGTGAGTAGCGTTGTTAGAAACAACACAAAAAACAGCACAACGCAAACAAAAACAACAACAACAACAACAACAGTATAACACAAGAAAAACAGTTTACCACAACAATGAAACAACAACAATTACAAAAACAACAACAACTACAAAAACAACAACAACTACAACAACAACAACAACTTCAACAACAACAACAACAATCACGAACCATGCTGGCAATGTTGTCCGTAGTAACCAGGCAGACAGTCGCAACACCCCGTGACGTCATCACATCCACGTGCGTGCTCACACGTGCACGTGTGCGCGCACATGAATCCGTACGTGAAGTTGGAGCACCTTTTGTCGCATTGGTTACCACGCCAACCAGGCGCACACGTGCATAAACCTGTCGTGACGTCACACACCGAAGGAGATTTGCACGCACATCGCTTTGTACACATCTTTCCGTGAAAGCCGGGAGGACATTCTGGGGGGATGGGGAAAGGGGGAGGGGAGGAAAGGGGAGGGGGGGGATGATAGTGGTGGTGGAATGATGGTAGTGGTGGAAGGATGATGGTGAGGGTGAGATAAAGTGAAATAAGGGTAATAAAATTGAATTTTCTAGTGGTAAAGGGCGGGGAAAAGGTAGAAGCTGTGAAAAAGATAAAGAAAAAAATGATGCTAATGGTGATTATGATGATGATGAAGAAGATGACGAAGATGATGATGATGACGATGAAGATGATGACGATGAAGATGGTGAAGAGAACGACAAAGATTAGAAAGAGAACGTAAAAGATTTCAAAGATGATGATGATGAAGACGACGAAGATGATGCTACCTTGTTCACAGCGGTCTCCTTGCCATCCAGGCTTGCACTCACAAACACCTGTGACTGCATCACATCCTTCTCCGTTAATGCACGCACACCGCTCCACACAACCGTCGCCGTGGTAGCCACTGAGACACGTGTGTTCGCATGTGGCTCCGATGAAGCCTGGTGGACACGTGCAGTGGCCGTCAGTGGCTCTACACACGCCTCCGTTTGTGCACGCACACTTCATGCTGCACTCCTCCCCCCACCAGCCTTCTGGGCAGTCTGTGAAGAAGATGTAACGGTGGTTTGGGTAGTGTAGTTGTGACTAGCGTTGTAGGTGGTTGTGATCATCTCACTACACCACGTCATATCACACCGCACTACACCACGCCACACCACACCACACCACACCACACCACACCACACCACACCACACCACACCACACCACACCACACCACACCACACCACACCACACCACACCACACCACACCACACCACACCACACCACACCACACCACACCACACCACACCACACCACACCACACCACACCACACCACACCACACCACACCACACCACACCACACCACACCACACCACACCACACCACACCACACCACACCACACCATACCACACCACACCACACCATACCACACCACACCACACCAAACCACACCACACCACCTCGTTGACACAGCTTTCCAGAGTGTCCTTTATAGCAAGAACACTGTCCTGTCACGTGGTCACACTCCATCCTCCCTCCGCAACTACACTTCTCAGAACAGTTCTTGCCGTAGAAACCAGCCTCGCAAGCTGTGTGTGTGTGTGTGTGTGTGTGTGTGTGTGTGTGTGTGTGTGTGTGTGTGTGTGTGTGTGTGTGTGTGTGTGTGTGTGTGTGTGTGTGTGTGTGTGTGTGTGTGTGTGTGTGTGTGTGTGTGTGTGTGTGTGTGTGTGTGTGTGTGTGTGTGTGTGTGTGTGTGTGTGTGTGTGTGTGTGTGTGTGTGTGTGTGTGTGTGTGTGTGTGTGTGTGTGTGTGTGTGTGTGTGTGTGTGTGTGTGTGTGTGTGTGTGTGTGTGTGTGTGTGTGTGTGTGTGTGTGTGTGTGTGTGTGTGTGTGTGTGTGTGTGTGTGTGTGTGTGTGTGTGTGTGTGTGTGTGTGTGTGTGTGTGTGTGTGTGTGTGTGTGTGTGTGTGTGTGTGTGTGTGTGTGTGTGTGTGTGTGTGTGTGTGTGTGTGTGTGTGTGTGTGTGTGTGTGTGTGTGTGTGTGTGCTTGCTTGCTTGCTTGCTTGCGTGTATCTTTCCACACATACTTAAAGATCCATAGAACTTCACGCACGTAGTTGGCACATCTTGCCTCTGTATCCAGGAAAACAGTCACAGTTTCCGGTCACGTGGTGACAGGCTTTTCCGTTTGGGCATGCGCATTTAGAGCGACAATCCTTACCATAAAAACCACGTGGGCAAACTGGTGAGATGATATCATTTTAAAACATACTAACATCAAAAACAACAACACCAACATCAACAACAACTAACAAAAACAAAAACAACAAAAACCTTGCTGGCAGCGTTCTCCGCTCCATCCATCCATGCAAACACACCTGCCCTCGTTATCACATCCCTTAGAGGTGTTGTAGTTGCACGCACACACACGTGCACAAGCCACTCCGTACGTGAAAGGAGCACACTCTAAGGGAGGGATGGGCTGTATTAAATCACAATTTTATGAAATTTTTCCTTCTTTTCCTCCTTTCTCTCCCTTTCTTCCTCTTCCTCTTTTTCTTTTTTTCTTTCTCTTCCTCTTCCTTTTTCACATTCCCATCTTCCTCTTCCTCTTTCACATTCCCTTCTTCCTCTTCCTCTTTCACATTCCCTTCTTCCTCTTCCTCTTTCACATTCCCTTCTTCCTCTTCCTCTTTCACATTCCCTTCTTCTTCCTCCTTATCTTCTTTTTTCTCTTTTTTATCTTTTTTTTCTTCTCTTCTTCTTTCTCTTTTTCCTTCTCATTCTTCTCATCCCCCTCCTCCATCTCACCTTTCTCACAGTACTTCCCGGTATAACCCACAGCACAACTACATTCTCCCGTTACAGGGTTGCATGGAGATGAAAAAGAAGAAAAAGAAGAGGATGATGGTGATGATGATAATGATGATGAAGATGAGAAGGAGGAAGAAGAGGAGGAAGAAGAAGAGAAGGAGGAAGAAGAGAAGGAGGAAGAAGAGAAGGAAGATGGTGCCCTACAAAGACACTTTTGGGCGCAGTTCTTGCCGAATGTTCCAGCAGGACACACTGGTGAGAGGGAGGAAATGGTGAGAAGGAGGAAGTGGTGAGAGGGAGGAAGTGGTGAGAGGGAGGAAGTGGTGAGAGGGAGGAAGTGGTGAGAGGGAGGAAGTGGTGAAAGGAAGGGAGTGGTGAAAGGAAGGGAGTGGTGGTGGTAATGTGGTGGTGCTGTGGTGGTGGTGAGATGGTTGTGATGATGCGGCGGTGGGGATGTGGTGGTGGTGATGTGGCGGTGGTGAGATGGTTGTGATGATGCGGCGGTGGGGATGTGGTGGTGGTGATGTGGCGGTGGTGATGTGGTGGTGGTGATGTGGGGGTGGTGATGTGGGGGTGGCGATGTGGAGGTGGTGATAGTGAAAGTAAGTTGTGTTGATAATAGTGACTTTTGGTGGGTGGAATTCATGAATAATGATTGGAAAAAAACGGAAAAAGGCGATGAAGAAAAAAATAGAAGAAAAAAAAATTGAAAAAATTAAGATACAAAAAAAAAGAAAAAAAAGAATGAGGGAAGAAAGGAAAAGAAGAAAGAGGAAGAAGGTAAAAGAAAGAAAAGATGAAGAAAAAAAAGAAAAAGACGAACAAGACGAAGAAAAATAAAAAAAAACAAAAAAAACGAAAAAGAAAAAAGAAAAGAAAAGAAAAAAAAAGAAAGAAAAAAAAAAGAAGTAAGAAAAAGAAAAAAAAAGAAAAAAAAAGGAAGAGAAAGAAGAAGAAGAAGACGAAAAGTGACCCACTTCGCTGGCACCTGCTGCCTTCATAACCAGGTCTACACTTGCAATAGCCACTCTCCCTCATGCACTCCTGTGTCCCTGGGGCACCAATGATGATTATAATTAAGTAATTGGGTCAGTAATGATGATTATCATTGATTCATTGGGTCACCAATGATGATTATAATTAATTATTTGGGTCACCAATGATGATTATAATTAATTATTTGGGTCACCAATGATGATTATAATTAAAATATGCTTAATTATGAATATACAAAAAAATAGGATGGAAAGTAATAATAAAATGAAATAAAAGAAATAAAAAAATCTTTGTCTTCATCATCCTCATCATCGTCATCATCATCTTCATCATCATCATCATCATCATCATCATCATCATCATCATCATCATCATCATCATCATCATCATCATCATCATCATCATCATCATCATCATCATCTTCTTCATCATCCTCATCATCATCATCATCTTCTTCATCATCATCATCTTCATCTTCATCATCATCTCCATCATTTTCCTCATCACCTGTAGGATCACAGTCACACTGCATCTTGCAGTCAACTCCGTAAGTGCCTTCGGAACAGGCTGTGGTGGTGTGAAGAGAGATTATGAAACCACGTCACATCAAACCAAACCACACTGAACCACACCACACCACACCACACCACACCACACCACACCACACCACACCACACCACACCACACCACACCACACCACACCCCCACCACACCCCACCACACCACACCACACCACTCACCTTGGTGGCACAGACTGCCGGTGAAGCCTGCAGCACAAGAGCAACTGCCGTCTTCGTGGTGACATATGGAGGAGGAGGAACAGCGGCACTCCTACAGGGGGGGAGGGGGGGGGTTAAATGAGGAGAATTCATGGTTGGGGTTGAAATGGGGGAATTGAGGGTGGTGGTGGAATGAGTGGTGGAGCAATCCAGTTGATGACGTAGTGATGGTGATATAACTTATTTTATATATCCGCTTCCAATCTTCCATCTGTTTCCATTTTCTTATCTATCTTTACTTCTTATTTCTAGTTTTGATCTTATGCTTATCATCACCTTAGTTACTAACCACAGCCACCACTACCAAAAAACCACCATAAATTACCACCATCTACCACCTTCACCCATTTTTTTCTCATACCCTTTCACTCCCACATCTCCACCCATCCCCCCACACCCACTTACCCCCCCACACCCACCTATCCCCCCACACCCACCTACCTCCCCACACCCACCTACCCCCCCACACCCACCAACCTCCCCTCACACCCGCCTACCCCCCACACCTACCCACTCCACCAACCTCCATGCAGTCTCTTCCATAGAATCCAACAGGGCATTTTCTTTCACACCTCTCACCCCTCCAACCCCTCCCACACTCACACCTTCCGGTCACGTGGTCACATTCGGCGTCACCATGACAACGACAGAAGCCACCACACCCTCTGCCCCATCTTCCCTTGGGACACCGCTGTGCGCACGTGTTGCCTACCCACCCATCACTGCAGTCGCAGCCACCATCCACTCTGTCGCAGCTGCCATGACGACCACACAGACACTCCTGCAAACATCCTGCTCCGTATGTGCCTTTGTCGCATGCTGTGGATGTATGTGTGCTTCTATGCCGATGTGTGTGTGCTTCTAGGTAGATGTGTGTGTGCTTTCATGTGGATGTGTGTGTGCTTCTAGGTGGATGTGTGTGTGCTTCTATGCGGATGTGTGTGTGCTTCTATGCGGATGTGTGTGTGCTTCTAGGTGGATGTGTGTGTGCTTCTATGCGGATGTGTGTGTGCTTCTATGCGGATGTGTGTGTGCTTCTAGGTGGATGTGTGTGTGCTTCTATGTAGATGTGTATGTGCTTCTAGGTGGATGTGTGTGTGTGTGTGTGTGTGTGTGTGTGTGTGTGTGTGTGTGTGTGTGTGTGTGTGTGTGTGTGTGTGTGTGTGTGTGTGTGTGTGTGTGTGTGTGTTTGTGTGTGT
>OX387260.1:5217713-5225213 GCA_947562095.1 Branchellion lobata
GAAACAACAAAAAAACATACTATAAAAGAAAATAATAAAAAATAATAAAACAAAAATATTACGGAAATATATTTCAAATATTAATAAAATAAACAAAAAACAAAGATTAATTTAGAAAAAAACATTTATAAAAAAAATAACAAAAAGACTTTAAAAAAACAATAAAAACTATAAATAATTAAAATAAAAAAAATGATGAAACAAAGAATAAAAAAACAAAGACTAAAAAAACAATAAAAACTATAAATAAAAAAAATAAAAAAAATGATAAAACAAAGAATAAAAAAACAAAGACTAAAAAAACAAAGAATAAAAAAACAAAGACTAAAAAAACAAAGACTAAAAAAACAATAAAAACTATAAATAACTAAAATTAAAAAAATAATAAAACAAAGAATAAAAAAAAAAACAAAAAACAACGAAAAAATTTCCCTCTTCGAGGCTTTTAAGCTTTTGTAACAGTTCCAAAGGAGGGCTGTTCGCTTTTGAGCGGAAAAAAACGAAAAAATTTTTTTTAATTTTAATAAAAAATAAAATTGAATAAATTTTCTTTTTTTTTTTTTTTAATTTAAAAGTAAAAATAAGCGATAAGAAAAATTAAAAAATAAAATTAAAACAAAAAGAACAAAAAATAAAACAAATAGAAATTTTAAAATAAAAATAAAACAAATAGAAATTTTAAAATAAAAATAAAATAAAAAAATTTGAAAATTTTGAATAAAATAAATAAAAATTTGAATAAAATAAATAAAAATTTGAATAAAATAAATAAAAAGTTGAATAAAAAACAGTTGTAACTCCAAACGAACATTTGATAGAACTAACAGTCACTGGAATAAAAACAAAGAACAGTAAATACCAAAGAAAAAGAATTCCATACACAATTAAATTACCACTACAACGGGTACCACACGAAGGTTGCTATAGGGCGTTGCTAGGCGCAACTGTCACCATGGAAACTCATAGCTTAGAACTATTACCTCGAAACTCTAGGGGGTTAATGCCACTATAATAATATTCGTGTTTGTATTGTATTGTATTGTATTAATGCCACTATAATAATATTCGTGTTTGTATTGTATTGTATTGTATTAATGCCACTATAATAATATTCGTGTTTGTATTGTATTGTATTGTATTAATGCCACTATAATAATATTCGTGTTTGTATTGTATTGTATTGTAATTAACATAGAAGGTACAGCAAATAAACATTACCATAGAAGGTACAGCAAATAAACATTACCATAGAAGGTACAGTAAATAAACATTACCATAGAAACAATAGTAGTAAAAACTTTAACTGTACAACTAAAACCATAACGATTCCATCTATAGCACCTTTTTCCATAGCAACTATACCCATAGCAACTAAATTCATAGCAACTATATCCATAGCAACTGAATCCATAGCAACAGCAGCCATAGCAACTGTTACCATGGCAACTGTTACCCTTCCGCCTTCATGATAGATGAACTAATGCAATATGTGGCAAGTGTTGTGGCTTGGTGGAAAGGGGGGGGGGGAAAGGTAAGCTGGAGTGAAAATGGGGGAAGGTGTGGGGAGGGGGGGGGGGAGGTGTGGTAAGCTGGAGTGAAAATGGGGGAAGGTGTGGGGGGGGGGGGTGAAGTAAGATGGAGTGAAAATGGGGGAAGGTGTGGGGAGGGGAGGTGAAGTAAGATGTGGTGAAAATGGGGGAAGGTATGGGGGTGAAAAAAGATGGGGTAAAAAGTGGGAATCATTTAAAGAAGTGGTGATTCACAAAAAAGGCCTTGGGGGCTTAAAATGGAAGGCGATTATTTGAGTTTGAAACTTTTGGTGCGAAAGTCGATTTGTGCTATTGCAGGAAGAGAATATCAGCCACATCACACCACACCACACTACACCACACCACACCACACTACACCACACCACACTACACCACACCACACCACACTACACCACACCACACTACACCACACCACACCACACCACACTACACCTCACCACACCACACCAAACCACACTACACCTCACCACACCACACCACACCACACCACACCACACCACACCACACCACACCACACCACACCACACCACACCACACCACACCACACCACACCACACCACACCACACCACACTACATCACACCACACAACACCTCACCACACCACACCACACTACACCTCACCACACCACACCACACCACACCACACCACACCACACCACACCACACCACACCACACCACACCACACCACACCACACCACACCACACCACACCACACCACACCACACTACATCACACCACACAACACCTCACCACACCACACCACACTACACCTCACCACACCACACCACACCACACCACACCACACCACACCACACCACACCACACCACACCACACCACACCACACCACACCACACCACACCACACCACACCACACCACACCACACCACACCACACCACACCACACCACACCACACCACACCACACCACACTACACCTCACCACACCACACCACACCACACCACACCACACCACACCACACCACACCACACCACACTACACCACACCACACTACACCACACTACACCACACCACACCACACCACACCACACCACACCACACCACACCACACCACACCACACCACACCACACCACACCACACCACACCACACCACACCACACCACACCACACCACACCACACCACACCACACCACACCACACCACACCACACCACTCACGACGACAGGCGCCCTTTTTCCATTCAAATCCTTCACAACACCTCAACACTTTTTTTCTCACCACCCTCCTATCTCTTCTGGGGGGTGGTTGAAGAAAAGAGGGGGGGGGGGGGGTTGTTGATAAAAAGAGAAACAGGAAAGAGTACATGATGACGTAGCTGTTATCATTATGACTTCATCCCTTCTCACACGTCATTCTTTCGTACTTATTTAATTTAATTTAATTAATTTATTTTTTTTTATTTTACTTTTTATTTATTTTTTTTTTAAATTTTATCCCCCAGTTTTCAGTTTTTTGAGAATTTTTGTCGCTTTTCAATAATAGAATTTTGTTTTTCCTAATTTTGTTTTTTTAATTTTTCTTAGTTTTTAAATTTTTCGTTGTTTTGTTTTTAGATTTTTTTCTTCTTAGTTTTGTTTTTTATTTTGTGATTATTTTGACATTTATATATATTTTCATATTTTTATTATATTTATTTTTTAAATAATAATTTTTTTTTCTTTTTATTTTCAAAAAATAAAAATAAAATATTTAAATATAAAAAAAAATTTAAATATTTACTTTTGAAAAAAATATATTGATGAAAAATTTTTAATCTTTTTCCGGGCTATTTCAAACTTCAAATCCACTCGAGGTCCCGAACTGTAAGCCACTCACAACCACAAAAGATGCAAACACACACACACACACACACACACACACACACACACACACACACACACACACACACACACACACACACACACACACACACACACACACACACACACACACACACACACACACACACACACACACACACACACACACACACACACACACACACACACACACACACACACACACACAAAACTACACACAACCACACACAACTACAAATACAAGAACACTCACAAACAGACACAGACAACAACACCTACCTATGGTTTCCAGTGCAGTCCAAACCACAATGTCTCATGATCATCATCATCAACCTCCTTCTCATCCTCATCATCTTCTTCATCCTCCTCCCACACGACATCCTTCGTACGTTGGTGAAAGCGCAAACATGTTTCCTGTGGTGTGGTGTGGTGTGGTGTGGTGTGGTGTGGTGTGGTGTGGTGTGGTGTGGTGTGGTGTGGTGTGGTGTGGTGTGGCGTGGTGTGGTGTGGTGTGGTGTGGTGTGGTGTGGCGTGGTGTGGTGTGGTGTGGTGTGGTGTGGTGTGGTGTGGTGTGGTGTGGTGTGGTGTGGTGTGGTGTGGTGTGGTGTGGTGTGGTGTGGTGTGGTGTGGTGTGGTGTGGTGTGGTGTGGTGTGGTGTGGTGTGGTGTGGTGTGGTGGAGGGAGGGATGAGAACATGTCAACAATGTGCCATTGAGACTGCCATAGATTGCATCACCATAAATCAAATCCACGCACGCTATCTTTCACATCCCATTAACAACGCCACCATCATTACCATCACCACCATCCTTATCATCACCACCATCATTATCATCACACTCATCACCATCACCATCATCATCATCACCATCATCATTATCATCGCCACCATCATTATCATCACCACCATCCTTACCATCACCACCATCATTATCATCACCATCATCACCATCACCATCATCATCATCACCATCATCCTTATCATCGCCACCATCATCATCATCATCATCACCACAATCATTATCATCGCCACCATCATTATCATCACCACCATCATTACCATCACCATCATCATTATCATCACCACCACCAATATCGTTATCATCACCATCCTTATCACCATCCTCATCACCATCATCGCCACACATAATTACACATCTTTTGATAAATATTAGTAAAATGAACCACTAGTAATGTTAGTGGGAAGGTTGTACAATGATGGAAAAAATGGAAGTTGAAGTAACAATAACAATAATAATAATAATAACAACATTTATTATTATTATTATTAATATTATTATTATTATTATTATTATTATTATTATTATTATTATTATTATTATTATTATTATTATTATTATTATTATTATTATTATTATTATTATTATTATTATTATTATTATTATTATTATTATTATTATTATTATTATTATTATTATTATTATTATTATTATTATTATTATTATTATTATTATTATTATTATTATTATTATTATTATTATTATTATTATTATTATTATTATTATTATTATTATTATTATTATTATTATTATTATTATTATTATTATTATTATTATTATTATTATTATTATTATTATTATTATTATTATTATTATTATTATTATTATTATTATTATTATTATTATTATTATTATTATTATTATTATTATTATTATTATTATTATTATTATTATCATTATTATTATTATTATTATTATTATTATTATTATTATTATTATTATTATTATTGTTGTTGTTGTTGTTGTTGTTGTTATTATTATTATTATTGATGTCGTGCGTTTTTAACATTGAATTCATGTCACAATTACCATTGTTTTAATTATTATTATTATTTTATTATTATTTATACTATTATTATTCCTATTGTTATTTAATTATTCCACTGTTATGTTACTTTAACGACTCTTCGTTGCAGTGTCTCAATGAAGTCACAATTTTGAGTGTTCGTTCGTTCGTTCGTTTGTTTGTTCATTTGTTCGTTTGTTCGTTCGTTTGTTTGTTTGTTCATTCGTTCGTCTGGTTGTTCGTTTGTTTTTTCAGTTGTTCATTAAATCGTTCATTTTTTTTGTTCGTTCGTTTGTTAGTTTATTCATTTTTTTTTCTTTTGTTTATTTGGTCGTTTTTTGTGTGTAAAATGGTTAAATGTTTGAAGGCAATCATCCATGCATGCATTCATACAAATATTGATCCATGAATCCATGCATCCATGAATCCATGCATCCATGAATCCATGCATCCATGAATCCATGCATCCATGAATCCATGCATCCATGAATCCATGCATCCATGAATCCATGCATCCATGAATCCATGCATCCATGAATCCATGCTTCCATGAATCCATGCATCCATGAATCCATGCATCCATGAATCCATGCATCCATGAATCCATGCATCCATGAATCCATGCATCCATGAATCCATGCATCCATGAATCCATGCATCCATGAATCCATGCATCCATGCATCAATGCGTCCATGCTTTCATGCCTGCATGCACCCACATTCCAGCTCTTGGCCGCTTAGCGAGTGAGAGGTTATGTGTCATGTCGTTGTTGTAGTCGCTTGTGTCGTTGTAGTCGTCGTAATAGTAATCGTCTTCTTCCTCCTCCTCCTCCTCTTCTTTTTCTTCCTCTTCTTGCATTTTTTCATCCTCTTCCTCTTCCTCCTCTTCATGAATTGTTTTCTCTTCCTCCTTTCTTCGCATTTCTTCTTCTTCATCTTCAGCATTTTCTTCTTCTTCCTCCTCCTTCTCCTCCCTCTCCTTCTCCTCCTCCTCCTCCTCCTCCTCCTCCTCTTCACCAAACAACACTTCGTTATGACGAGAGTCAAGTGTCAAATGTTTGTATTGTAAGCGTTTGTTGTTGTACATGTTGGTATTGTTGTTGTTGTTGTTGTACATGTTATTTTTGTTGTTACTTCTGTTACTGTTGTAGATTTTGTTTTTGTTGTTTTTGTTGTTATTGTTGTAGATTTTGTTTTTGTTGTTATTGTTGTTGATTTTGTTTTTGTTGTTGTTGTTTTTGTATTTAAGGTATTTATACAATTCATTGTTATTTATGTCGTCATCATGTTTCTTAGCACGCTTGTTTTTATCATTCTTTTTATAAACCCCGGTATATTTTTCTTTTTTGTTTATGTTATTTTTTTTGTTTTTGATGTCATTGTTATTGTTGATGTCATTGCTGACGTCATTGCTGATGTCATTGCTGATGTCATTGCTGATGTCATTGCTGATGTCATTACTGATGTCATTGTTATTATTATTATTATTGTTATTGTTGTTGTTGTTATGACGGGGGTGATGATCATAGTTATCATTGACCATTCCATACGTAACATTGGCGCCTCCGACAATGGCGGTTGCAACAACCGAATCTTCACCATCACTCACGCTTGTCTCGCCTGAACTCTTCACCTTATTATTATTCTTGTTGTTTTTATTAAACCTATTGTTATTGCTATTGTAGTCATTATTATTTTTGTTTTTATTGTTAGAGTTATTGTTATTGTTATATTTATTGTTATTGTTATTATTATATTTATTGTTATTGTTATTATTATATTTATTATTGTTATTATTATATTTATTATTGTTATTATTATTATCTATCTCTTGGTTGTTGTTGTTGTTGTTTTTATTGTCGTAGGTATCGTTGTCACTTTTATCATTGTTGTTATCTTTATTATTGTTGTTATTTTTAGTGTCTTTATTGATATTATCGTCTTCATTATGATTATGATTATTATGATTAATATTGTTATTATTATTATTGTTATTATTATTATTTTTTGTTTTTTTAGTATTTTTATTGTTGCTTCTATGATAGTTGTTAGTGTTATCATCATTATTATTATTATTATTATTGTTATTATTAATTTTATCATTATTATTATTATTGTTATTATTAATTTTATCATTATTATTATTATTGTTATTATTAATTTTATTATTATTATTATTATTATTGTTATTAATTTTATTATTATTTTTGTTGTTGTACTCAGAAGCCCTTTCGAAGGCCTCTTGCAGACCTTCGTACGTCATGACATGAAGCATGTCTGTGTTGTTGTTGTTGGTGTTGTTGGTGTTGTTGGTGCTGGTGTT
>OX387260.1:5230213-5282713 GCA_947562095.1 Branchellion lobata
TTTAAGCTGTTAGGCAGGTTGTTCCACAACTTAGGTCCGCTGACGCTGAACCTTCTTAATCCTAATGATTTTAGCTTGTGCTTGTTGGGAACAACGTCCTTTGACTTAGCCGATCTCAGTCTCTGTTTTTCCGGCAGACTAGCAACTGGAACTAGGTCACGTGTCAGATACGCAGGACCCTCGTTGGACAAGCACTTATACATCTGCAGAGCAACTTTGTACTCGATCCTTTCATCAATTTTCAGCCAGTGAAGCTCCTTGAGTACAGGGGTAATGTGATCATATTTTCTTACTCCTGTAATGAGCCTGGCTGTTGTATTAATTATGGATTGAATACTCTGCGTTGCTACCTTAGGTAAGCTGACTAAAGCCATGTTGCCATAGTCAATACGACTTAAAACTAAGGCCGATGCAAGTGTTTTCAAGGAGTCCATTGTCAAACATCCCTTGATGGATCTTATTTGACGCAGAGAGGTAAAACACATCTGTATTGTTTTTGATATCTGCGTTGACATCGTGAGGTCTCTATCCATAGAGATTCCCAAGTTCCTTACAGATTTTGATGGAAAGATGTTGCTTTCTAATACACGGACAGAATAGCTCGGAATATTTTTCAGATTCCGACGAGAAGAGAACCAGATCACCTCAGTCTTCTCACTGTTGAGCTTGAGACAATTGGCTCCCATCCAAGATGCGATTTCATCCACACACTCAGACACTCTTATCTGCAACTCTTCTGTGCCTTCATTATTGCAGTGGCCATATATTTGAGTGTCATCGGCATATTGATGAAATCCCAGCTTGTATTTCAAAACTATTCTTTCAAGGTCTCCAGTGTATAGAGAAAACAACAATGGTCCAAGAACAGATCCTTGTGGGACACCCACTGAAGAGTCAACAAAATCCGATTTTGTCCCACTGCAGCGTACATTGAAGGATCTTTCACTCAAGTAATTTTTGAACCATTCCAGTGTGAGACCATCAAAACCATATGTGCTTTCTAGCCGTTTTAACAAAATACTGTGATCAACTAAGTCAAAGGCAGCTGACAAGTCTAACAGTATAAGGAGGGAGAGCTTACCATCATCGGCTGCACCAAGAATGTCTGAATACACTTTTGTGACAGCCGTTTCAGTGGAATGATGACGACGGTAAGCTGATTGGTGGGTAGGGAGAAGATTTGAGTTATTTAAATAGCTCATGACTCTGCTGAGAACAAGCCTTTCTGAAAGCTTGGACAAAACAGGCAGATTAGAGATGGGTCTGTAGGATGAAGCAACGTTGTGATCAAGACTAGGCTTTTTCAACAGTGGTGTAACCTGAGCCGATTTCCAAGACTTTGGGACAATTCCCTCAGAAAAAGACTGATTGACCATACTTTTTACAAAAGGTAAAATCATTCCTGAAATCTCTTTCAAAAGCCAAGTGGGTATTGGATCAGACGCACACTGTTTATTGGGAAGCCTCTGAATAGCCTTGAGAAGCTCATCCTCATCCACATCCTGGAGCCTACTGAGACCGCCTTCTTGTGCATAAGCTAAATAAATGGGGTTTTCTCTGGCTTGGATTGAGTTCCTCGCTGACTCAACTTTCTTCAACAGAAAAGATTGGAATTCAACAGGCTGAATTCCGTCAACAGAAGATCTCTTTCCTCGACCAGAGACACTATTAATGTGGCTCCAAATGTTAGCCGTTTTGTTTTTTGGATCACTGAGTTTATTATTCCAGTAATCTCTACGCTTGTGTCTACACAGTCTTTTGTAGAGTTTCTTCTGACCCAGCCATGCAGCAAAATCATTCTCACTCTTGGTCCTCATGTAGATCCTTTCTAAACTCCTTTTCAGACATTTCGAAGTACGACACTCCCGATCAAACCATGGATCAGAAGGTCTTTCATGTATTCTTACAGTCTTAAAAGGAATCATCTTGTCAAGGATCCCTGACAGAATGGAATTATAAAGGTCAGAAGCTGAGTCCACATCAAGACTTGTGGCAGCTGAAAGCGGAGACAGCTTTATTTCTGAAATAAACTTTTCAATGTCCAAAAATTTCCAACGTCTAATTTGGAGCTGTCGATAGATGGGAGGTGGTTTGAGCATCTCACAACTGCACAAAAGCAGCTTGTGATCAGAAATGCCACTATCAATATAGTTGATGTTGACACTCTTTCTGGATGCTATCACATCAAGCCATCCTCCTTGGTTATGGGTGGGTTGGTTTGTGGACGAATCAAAACCATGGGACCTTAAAATGTTGAGAAATGTTTGTGCATCTGTGTTGTCAGACTGCTCCAAGTGAAAATTGAAATCACCCAAAATCAAAACCTCTTCATTGTATGTGGCCAGAATACCCAAGGTGTTTTCAAATTCCTTGTAAAACAATGAAGAAGCAGCACCTGTGCGATAAACAACCAATCCGATGACTGACTTGGAGCTTGAGCTTATTCTCACACACAGATGTTCAAAACTGGCAGTTGAAGTTAACTTTAACAGCATTCCTCGGAACATGGAGTTGAAAGCCACTGCCACTCCTCCATGGTTGGTGAGCAGGGTGTTCACTGACTCGGGAAGTCTTGGCCTTGCTTTCTCGAAGACCACAAGACCCCGGCTCCGCAGCTTACTTATGCTGATTGACTCCGGATCATGCCATGTTTCTGCCATAAACATCACATCCATTTTATAGTCCTGAATTAATTCTACCACATCTTCCACTTTATTATTCAGTGATCTCACGTTCTGAAACCCAATTAAAACTGGAGATCCAGTCTTCTGAGCCTGGTGGCGTCCTGAGACAAGTGGAATCAGTTCATGGTGGTCTTTATTGTGTCTGGCGCACCTTTCCTTGACCTTCCTACCTGCTCTTTTTCCTCGGTAGTGCCACTTCTTCTGATTTCTGCCGATTCCAAGACGATTTATCGCTAATCGGGTTTCCAGAGGCAAGATCACATTGGGATTATTGTAAAAAAATAAATCTACCATTCAATTAATTAAAAAACCTGTAAATAAAGAAATGCTACTAACCTTGGTGTAGCAAAAAATTTATCCGATAAACAAATTTTTAAAAATAATTGTATTGTATTGTATTTCATTGTATTGTATTGTATTTTATTGTATTGTATTTCATTGTATTGTATCGTATCGTATTGTATTTTTTCGTATTGTATTGTTTCGTATTGTATTGTTTCGTATGTATTATATTGTTTCGTATTGTATTGTATAGTAATCTATTGTATTGCAAATAGCCACATTAATAGATGATAATATTAATCTTCTTCACTTTTAACTTGCTGCCTTTCGTGTCACCATGTCACCAGGGATGAGTGCTTCACAATATTTTACAATGCATTATAATGAATTACAATGCATTCAAAAGCATTACAATAAAGTACAATGCATCACAATGCATTAACATGAATTACAATGCATTCAAAAGCATTACAATAAAGTACAATGTATTACAATGCATTATAATGAATTACAATGCATTAAAATGAGGTACAATGCATTAAAATGCTTTACAATACATTATAATGAATTACAATGCATTACAATGAATTACAATGCATTACAATGCATTAAGATGCTTTACAATGCATTACAATGCATTACAATGCATTGAAATGCGTTTTAAGAATTTTTATAAAACGAAACTGATTTTAATCTTCTTCAACTTCATTTTCGCTGTAACTCCCTCAGAAGCAATCAAAATGTTTTCAATTAAGCATATCCAAAGATAGTACGTTTCATGTAGTTAAGTTTTTAAATAAAAATTAAATAATAATAATAAAATTGAATTAAAAAATAATATTAAAATTGAATTAAAAAATAATATTAAAATTGAATTAAAAAATAATAATAAATATTAAATTACGAAATAATATTAAATATTAAATTAAAAAATAATACTAAAAATATTAAATTCCTAATAATACTAAAATATATTTAAGCTCTGAGCCTTCAATTTGACTGAAGGACACACCATGTGAGAGTTGAACAAATGCCGTATTAAGCGCTTTTGAACTATTAAATGAGCGCTATATAAACTGTAAGATTAGATTAGATCAGATTGAATTGTAGTAGACTAGGTTAGAGTAGTTTATTTTGACGTGAATTAGCAAAAATTGAATTAGCTTTAATAAAAGACATTAAAAATAAAATAGAATAAATAAATAAATGAATGAGATTATTACATTTTATTGTATGGTAAAACTGCTCAGACCACTTCAGACCACCTCAGACCTCCTCAGACCTCCTCAGACCTCCTCAGACCACCTCATACTACCTCAGACCACCTTAAGCCACCTCAGACCACCTCAGACCACCTCAGACCTCCTCAGACCTCCTCAGACCTCCTCAGACCTCCTCAGACCACCTCATACTACCTCAGACCACCTCAGACCTCCTCAGACCACCTCAGACCACCTCAGACCACCTCAGACCACCTCAGACCTCCTCAGACCACCTCAGACCACCTCAGACCACTTCAGATCACCTCAGACCACCTCAGACCCCTTCAGACCTCCTCAGACCACCTCAGACCACCTCAGACCACCTCAGACCACCTCAGACCACCTCAGACCACCTCAGACCCCTTCAGACCTCCTCAGACCACTTCAGACCTCTTCAGACCACCTGAGACCATTTCAGATCACTTCAGACCACCTCAGGCCTCCTCAGACCTCCTCAGACCTCCTCAGACCTCTTCAGACCTCCTCAGACCTCCTCAGACCTCCTCAGACCTCCTCAGACCTCCTCAGACCTCTTCACACCTCCTCAGACCTCCTCAGACCTCCTCAGACCTCCTCAGACCTCCTCAGACCTCCTCAGACCTCCTCAGACCTCCTCAGACCTCCTTAGACCTCCTCAGACCTCTTCAGACCTCCTCAGGCCTCCTCAGACCTCTTCAGACCTCCTCAGACCTCTTCAGACCTCCTCAGACCTCTTCAGACCTCCTCAGACCTCCTCAGACCTCCTCAGACCTCCTCAGACCTCCTCAGACCTCCTCAGACCTTTTCAGACCTCCTTTCGAAACTCAAGTCGAAGTGCACGGCTGGCAGCGAAGCATGGAAAAAAGGAAGCATCTCGCTCTTCACCCTCCCGTCACTCACCTCCTCATGGGGGGGAGGAGTGATAATAATAATAATAATAATAATAATAATAATAATAATAATAATAATAATAATAATAATAATAATAATAATAACAATAATAATAATAATAATAATAATAATAATAATAATAATAATAATAATAATAATAATAATAATAATAATAATAATAATAATAATAATAATAATAATAATAATAATAATAATATTATTATTATTATTATTATTATTATTATTATTATTAACGGCGGTACCGTGGCGCTGTAGGGGCAGTCTTCAAAGTATGAACTGAAGTCGACATCTGCGGAAGCGAGAGCAACTTCTGCAGCACTGTATGACCACGAACCAACCCTGTTCGTTGTTCGTTTGTTTGTTGATGGTTTGTTTGTTCGTTGGTTGGTTGGTTCGTTTGTTGGTTTTTTCGTTCATCCGTTCGTTCATTTAGTTGTAATTGTTTGTTTGTTTTGAGGTTAATTATTATTATTATTATTATTATTATTATTATTCTCATCATGACAAGGCCTTCACTTGTAGGAGCACTTGTAGCGTTTGCCGCCATTTTCGCTCCCGCAGAAGTTTTCATACAGGGCGGGAACCACCCAAGTCATCTGACCAGACGAATGAAGAATGACCTCTGCATGACCTCGTTCTATTTTTGGACTAGATCTGCGTAGGGATGGGCGATTTTTGAACTTGGAGCAATGCTATATCAATGACAATTTTTGGGAGTTGTTTTTTCAGTGGACTTTAAACCCTTTGACGTAATTGTACTTACTTAATTCGAACCAAGAATTCAATCCAAACTGAAAATCCAATCCAAACTAAAAATCCAACCTAAAAATCCAATCCAAACCAATCCACTTCAATCCATTCATATAGCCTTCATTCCACCCCATTGAACAGCAAAGGTAAGGTTTCCTCACGACGAGTAGAGCGTGAAGTGAGGCACCCAGAGACGGGAGGGTCTTATTCTGATGAGGCTCTGGTCCTTATATATCGATTCATCCCATGTCAGCCTAGGGTCTGTCCAGGTCTTTGTGGTTTAGTGTGGTGTGGTGTGGTGTGGTGTGGTGTGGTGCAGTGTGGTGTGGTGTGGTGTGGTGTGGTGTGGTGTGGTGTGGTGTGGTGGTGATTGGTGTGGTGTGGTGTGGTGTGGTGTGGTGTGGTGTGGTGTGGTGGGGATTGGTGTGGTGTGGTATAGTGTGGTGTGGTGTGGTGTGGTGTGGTGTGGTGTGGTGTGGTGTGGTGTGGTGTGGTGTGGTGTGGTGTGGTGTGGTGTGGTGTGGTGAGGTGTGGTGTGGTGCAGTGTGGTGTAGTGTGGTGTGGTGCGGTGGGGATTGGTGTGGTGTGGTGTGGTGGGGATTGGTGTGGTGTGGTATAGTGTGGTGTGGTGTGGTGTGGTGTGGTGTGGTGTGGTGTGGTGTGGTGTAGTGTGGTGTGGTGTGGTGTAGTGTAGTGTGGTGTGGTGTGGTGTGGTGTGGTGTGGTGTGGAGTGGTGTGGAGTGGTGTGGTGTGGTGTGGTGTGGTGTGGTGTGGTGTGGTGTGGTGTGGTGTGGTGTGGTGTGGTGTGGTGTGATGCAAAAAACTGAATTTAAAAAGCACACAAACTACATACAATCTACATTCAACCCACATACTAAACACAAACCACTCACTAACCAATGAAAACCGCACATAAAACACATTAAAAAAAAAAAAAAAAAAAAAAAAAAAAAAAAAACACACACACACACACACACACACACACACACACACACACACACACACACACACACACACACACACACACACACACACACACACACACACACACACACACACACACACACACACACACACACACACACACACACACACACACACACACACACACACACACACACACACACACACACACACACACACACACACACACACACACACACACACACACACACACACACACACACACACACACACACACACACACACACACACACACACACACACACACACACACACACACACACACACACACACACACACACACACACACACACACACACACACACACACACACACTCACGTAACTCTCCCACAAAGAGGTGAAGAAGCGACCAGAGTGAGGACAGGGCCAGCCACACATGAGGCTAACTTGGAAGGACACATTGGTATGCTGAGGGTACACTTCTCTGTTGTAGTTGCTCAACAAGTCGTGGTGAAGACGAGTCAAAGGGGCTTGGCTGGTCTGGCCACAGGCTGTCTGGGTGTGGTTTGTGGTAGGTGGGAGCTGGAGAACTGTCATGCTGTTCTTTTGTTTGTTTTAAATAGTAATTCGCTTTTTTTTATTTAATTATTTTTTGACTTATTGTTCCAAACGGCTTCTTTGTTTGATTTCTTGAAGTCTTTATTTCCGATTATTGTTTTAAATAGTTATTCAGAATATTTAAAAAAATATTATTTATTTTAAAATTGCTTTATTAATTATAATAATAACTTTCTAGAAAGCCTTTAAAACACAGCGCTGTCAAGAGGTTGTGGCCTGGTTCACTTACAGTGGCAATGAGAAGTGACAGAAAAAGTAGAAAATTCATCAGGAACTCTGTTGGGGACCATGGAATATAACAAGATTGCCTCAGAGGCGACTCAGCGCCTCTGAGGCAACCTAGTTTGCAAACTATGCGTCATAGCAAACTGTATGTTCATTTATTTATTCTTTCATTCATGATTAAATATAATTAGGTTAAAAAATAAAATAAATAAATAATAAATAAATAAATAATGAAATGAATAACTTATGAAATGAATAAACAAATTAATTAATGAAAATATAAATTTCCGCAAAAATTAGATAAGTATCTGAAAAATAAGAAAAATAAAACCGAGAATTGATGAATATAAATACGGCATGAACCTTGAACGAAGAAGGAGGCTTCAAACACTAGGTGGCTTCAATGGGTTGGAGCTGACTGTGACATCTCCTTATATACTCTACCCTTCCACACCTCAAACTTTGAGCCTTTGAGCTTAAACTCCGAAAAAACAAAATTAAAACGATCTTTTGAAATAATTTACTTGAAAATATCATCTCAGTTTGTCTGGATTTGCTTCAATAAGTTTGTAAAGATACATATTTCCGTTTCGATTATTTTGCAATAAAATAAAGTAGGCCTATTGAAATGAAAAGTGCTTCTATTTTTATGAATATTTTAAAAATAAAATAATTAAATCGTTTTTATCAATAATATTTCTTTCGCGCATTTCACTCGGGCAGACTAAAGAAGTTTTTTTCAAAGACTTATCTAATATAATAAGCGCATTTGTCAAGCACTTTCCACATTGTGTTCAAAGATACCGTCAGTAATTTTGAATATTTCATTATATTTTTTGATTTTCAAAAATCAGGCGCTTTCTTTATCTTTTCACTTCAAAGTGTGATCAAGGTTGTCAAGTTGACCTTTGCACAGCTCCTGTCCTACCCAATCAATAAAAAGTTAAGAGAGAGAAAATAATATAGTTAACAAATAATTTAGTTTTTATAATAAAAAAAATAATTTTTGAAATTTTTTTCAACATTTTCATGTATGTTATGCTAGCAGATTATGCGAAATCCTTTGAACATTCTTTTCTCGTTTAAACAAGACTCCCACGTCTGCGAAACAACACTTTTCAAAAACCTTTTCAGATATCTTTATTTTTTTTAATACAAAATTAAAAAATAATCAACTTTTATTTTGTGCAAAATTAACTAAATTTTCAGAAATTTTTTTTACATAATTTTGATAGATGGTTTTTCAATATTAAAAGTAAACTTGAAGTCGTTGAATGCGGGAAGTTTAAAAATGAAATTGAATTTTAGGGATTTCTGGAATGGAAAATGATAAAAATCATTTGGGCACTTGCGTTATAAGGCGGGTGGAGTTACAACGTGGTAGGAACGGCTTTGGTTTCGTCATTGGAGGCCAAAAACCATGCAGAATCGAGTCACTTTGTAGCGGTGGAGAAGCTGAGAAGGCGGGTTTGAGAGTGGGAGACGTCATTTTGGAGGTGAATGGCTTTGACGTTAGGGATGCTTGCCAGGAAAGCATTGTGACGTTCTTGTCACTGAGTCAGCTTAAAACCTCCGTGACGTTGCTCCAGTCTCGTCTGCCTCCTCGGAGCAAAACACGTCTGCATCGGGTCTCTTCGCACAGCTGCTTTGGTGAGATGTTTGCGACTTATCAGTTTCAACTAGAACTATGCAAAAAAAATAATTTTTGTTGTGTGCTTTAACCGCAACCACATTCCCCAATAGAAGGAACTCACGTCAAGAACTCTGAACACCAGACCACCCTTTCTAAGGAAAGACTTTGTGGTCCCAAAAGATCTCTGCAACAGAACAAGACTCCTCCACTCACCCATCCTTTCAGAACCTCGTCTGAAAGGAGGTTCAGTGAAATAATAAATGCTCCAACCTTTCCACCATCTCCCTCTTCCACCACTCGTTCACATCGTTTCAACTACCCCACTCTGCTAAGCCATTTTTTTCTTCCACAATACAACCACCCCAATACACAAAACTGTCACCGTACCACTCGTCAAGAACACCATCCAAATTCACCTCCAAACTATTCTACTCCATCAAGCACCCATTCAGAGTTTCCACCAAACAATTACCACCCCACTTCACCAAACAACCACCACCCCACTCCACCAAACAACCACCACCCCACTTCACCAAACAACCACCATTCCACTCCACCAAACAACCACCACCTCACTCCACCAAACAACCACCACCCCACTCCACCAAACAACCACCACCCCACTCCACCAAACAACCACCACCCCACTCCACCACCAAACCCCCACAACACTCCACCGATCGGTGGGGGCTCCTTGGAGACCCCAGCAAAAACTTATGTTCTGCAGCACGTGGCGTCCTATTCCTTCAAGGTTCTTTCAAGGGTGAGCAAGCAGGAAGAGTGCAAGAAAGGTCAGCAGCTGAGGAGGAGCATGGAGAAGATGGTAACCAAGGTGACGGAGGCCTTGACAACCAAGCAGGCCACTCAAGGGCAAGGTCACTTGGGCTACCTGCAGATTGTGGGGGGTGGAGTCGAAGGAGGAGTCAATGGCGAAGCTGGTGGTGAGATGAATGGTGGAATAAATAGGGAATTGGGTGGTGGAATGGGTGGGAAGTTGAAGGAAGGAGGGAATGGTGGAAAGAGAGGAGGAATGAAAGATGGACGGTTATACCTACGCAACCACAAGGGGAGGGCGTTTGTGGAGTGTGGGGTGGAGGAAGTGCAGGTGTGGTTCGTGAGGCACGTGAGCAAACACTGCTGCTGTGTCGTCAACAAGCACCACAAACCGACGAAGAATGGTGGTGGTGGTAGTGGTGGGAAAGATGGTGGTGAATCGGGAAATTGGGGCGGTAATTTCAGAAGTGATGGTGGGGGTTTGAGGGATGGTAGGGGTGGTAGTTCGAGGAATGGTGAAGGTGGTTTGAATTCTGAAGAGCTTAGCAACCCCCAAACTTTTGCTTGTTATCTTTTTAAACTCCACTCACCCCCTCCTCACCCCCCTCTTCCTCCTCCTCACAATCTGCCACCACCCCTTATTCCTTCCTCCATGCACCACTTGCAACAACTTCTCCAGCTCAACCACGCCTTCACGGTAATCCAGCAATACCAAAACCTCTTCAATTGCCAAGTACTCACCACCAGCAACCATTCCATCCCCTTCCTCAATCCCCCCTCTCTGATCCCCCCTCTTTCCGCTCCTCCTCCTCTCTCTTTTTCTCTCTCTGAGAAGTCATCTTCTCTTCTGGAACATTCAACCGTCACGTCGTCCTCCTCATCATTATCATCGTCATCAGCAGCTGCAACTTTGAGAATGGTGCCTTTTAAGGTTCGTAAGAACAGCACTGAAGGCAGCAGCAACAATTGTGGTGGTGGTGGTGGTGGTGGTGGTGGTGGCGGTGGTGGTGGTGGTGGTGGTGGGGGTGTTGGTGAGAGATATGAGAATGGTGGATTAGGTTATGGTGAAAACACCAAACCACCACGGGAAGACATCAGAGCCTCCAAAACAGCAGCCTTATCATCAAAAACACTCGCATCAGCCATAAAGCCGCTACAACCACCCACACCGTCCACTAAGCCACCAAAGCTCGTCACCAAACCACCAAAAACAGCCACCAAGCCACTCAAAGCCACCACCAAGCCACTCAAAGCCACCACCGCCACTGCTGATCATTTTCCAACCTTCTCCAAACACCATCACTCCAACCATCACCGTTGTGACAAGGGGAACAGTTCTAAGAAGAGAAAGGACTTTTTGAAGCTTCCCTTCTGGTGGTTGGGGAAAAAAAAGGTGATGGGAAAGAAGGAAGAGGGATGGATGGATGGGGAAGAAAAGAGGCAGGAAGAGTGGATGGGGGGGTTTACTCGGGCTGTGAGGCCCAGCGCAGACGTCAAGGAAAGAGTGAATGAGGTGGTGATGTATGATGGTGGGAGAGATGTGGATGGGGGTAGGATTGGTGGAGGTGGGAGATGTGAGGAAGAAAGAGAGATTGATGGTGAAAAGAAGAACAGCAAGGATGGAGGGAGCGAGGAGGGAGGAAGCAAGGATGGAGGAAGCAAGGAGGGAGGAAGCAAGGATGGAGGAAGCAAGGGTGGAGAGAGCGAGGGTGAAGGCAGCGAAGATGGAGGAGGCAAGAGAGCTCTGAAGGCCTCCTTCGACGATCTCTTGAACGATGCTCTTGGAGTGGCCTCGTTGAGAGTGAGTGGGGTACAACTTTAAATAATAATTATAAATAATTATTTAATAAAATATTATTAATACTAGCACTACTACTAATAATAATACTATTACTAATAATACTAGGAATAATAATAATAATACGATTGCTAATACTACTACTACTACTAATAATAATAATAATAATACTATTACTAATAATACCAATAATACTACTACTACTACCAATAATAATAAATCTTCTCACCTGTAGCAGACACCCACCTCGAAATATCCCTCCAGGAGTTCATGCGGCAGGAGTACAACGAGGAGAACCTGACTTTCTGGCTCAAGTGCCAGTCATACTCGCTTGAGGCCGATGCCACCGTTGGTTGCCTCGCCATTGCTTGTGGCTGACACCATCACATCTCATCGCCACCTTTCTTTTTTCCCCATATTGTATCCAACTTCACAGTTGTTTGATAACTATTCCAACAACGCACCATGTAACTTCACCGCACTAATTCACCATCAACGCCTCATCATTTCACCACACTGTTTCACCACCAACCACATACCACCTCACCACACCAACCACATACCACCTCACCACACCACCCACATACCACCTCACCACACCAACCACATACCACCTCACCACACCAACCACATACCACCTCACCACACCAACCACATACCACCTCACCACACCAACCACCACTTCACCACACCACCCACCATTTCACCACACTAACCACCACACTTCACCAACACCACCCACCATTTCACCACACTAACCACCACACTTCACCAACACCACACCACCATTTCACCACACTTCAAACCATTTCACCATCACTTCACCAACACCACACCACACCACAGGCACGCAAGCGCATGGCAGAGCAGATGGTGAAGGAGCACGTAAGTGAAGGCAGTCCAGAAGCCGTCAACATCGACCACGCCATCAGGGATGCACTCCTCTTCAACTTAGCCTCAGCACCACCCACCCTCTTCCTCCCCGCCCAAACACACGTGCGTGCAAATGGTGATAATGATGATAATATTGATATCATTTATGATCATGGTGGTGATGGTCACATGATAAGGGGGATGATCACATGACTACGGTTTCAATAAAATAAAAGGGACTTCCAATATTAATAATAAAATGTATAATGAGTTGAAAAATAATAACAAAAACAACAATAATAATAGCAATAATACAAATAATAAAATGACAACCCCTATAACAGATCTACCGACTGATGCGACAGGATGTGTATCCTCGTTTCCTCAGGGCTTCCAGGCACCAAGGTCTGCCCGGGTGGCTGTGCATCTTCACCACCACCTTCCCCCTCGTTCCATACCATCTGTTCTCCACCATAATCTTCCCCCTCGTTCTGCTTTCCACCATAATCTTCCACCACTCTTAACATCATATTTTCTTAACCACCAACTTCCACCACATTCTCGACCGTTTGTTCATCACCATCTTACCCCACGTATCCCAGAACCACCATTACCTTCACCACCATCAGCCACCAAGGTGAAACCTTCCGTGACGTCACGAGGAGGCTGTGCATCAGGCGGGCAACTTGAGGATGGAGGAGTGAGGAAGGAAGAGAGGGGGGAAAGTTGTAGGAGGAAGAGAAGCCATTGTGGAGGTTTGTACAGGTGTTTTTGCTGGGTTGCTAGGGGTTTGTACAGGTGTTGTTAGTGGTTTGTACGAGTGTTGTTGTATGTTGCATGTTGTGTTACTGTATGTTGCATGTGGCGTTGTTGTATATTGCATGTTGTGTTTTTGTTGCGTTACATTGTTGTTTCATGAGATGCAACAACACGCAGGAAATGAAGAGCTGATGGAGCTGATAATTAAGGTGATCATGCCTCACATACTAACTTAAACACGTACGCACACACACATACACACACACACACAAACACACACACACACACACACACACACACACACACAGACGCAGTGCAGAGGAGAAGAGGGGAGGGACAATTGGCGGATATTCGTGAAGAAGTTCATGAGGAGGTGTGAGGGAAAGGCGAGACAGGAGGCTGAAGATGAGGATGATGCGGCCGCAATGTTTTTGCTGGGTGGTGGTGATGATGATGATGATGATGATGATGATGGTGATGATGATGATGATGATGTTGGTGACAAGTACAATGGCAACGATGATGATAAAAAGGGTGGTAGTGATGACGATAGTAAATATTGTGGCGATAACGTTAATAGAACTGATGAGAGTTGGAATTAGAAACGATGTTGGAGAAAGAGCAGACGACAGCGCACAAACATGCGTGACCTCAACTGCCTGCCGATGTGAACGGTTTGGGTTGTATTGTAGGAGGATGTACACTTGATGGAGTTTCGAATGGCGTACACAAGCGGTTGAAGCATTACTGTGATCATCATTATTATTGATTAAATTAACCATTTTTCGTTTAATTAATTAAAATTGTTTTTTATTTAATAAATTCAAATCATCATTCGTTTAATGAATCCAAACTGTGGACTAATCATCATCAATGGAGTTGAAAGATTTAATGGAATTAAAAAAGTATAATATAAAGAAAAATATTAATAAATGAGTTAATAACTAAATAAATATGAAATAATGATAAAAATAAAAGAATAATAGAAATATTATTAAAATAATAACAATAATAGAAATAAAATAATAATAGGATATAAAATAATAATAGAAATAAAATAAAAATAATAATAGAAATAAAATAATAATGATAAATGAAATAAAGAAATAAGATTATTTTTTTTAAATGAAATAATTAAAAATAATAAATAAATACACGCGAAGATGGAGGAAGCATGGAGGTGGAAGGAATCATGTGGAACATAAAAACACGAGGAACCTAGTGTGGGCGTTCAATTACGTCACTGGTGTCCAGTGTGGCGCTATATAAAGAGAAAAAAGTAAACATACAAAGTGACAGACATTCGAGGGGTGACAGGCAGACATACAGAGTGACAAAAACATACAGAAAGACAAACAGACATACAGGAAGACAAACAAATATGCAACACCACGAACCGCTAAAAGTACAACGTGCTTGTGATATCCAATAAGCGAATTGCTTAAGCCTATATATACATATAAAAATAAAAATATATTTATTTATTTATTTATTTATTTATTGATACTAAATTGAAATAGATAAGTTGAGATGCGACAAATGCCATGAAGACCATGGAAACGAGGAAGAATGATACAAGTAACACCCTGGAGTCAATTACTTATGATAATTACTGTCAATTATACCCTATTACAGCTACTGCGTGACGCCACAACAGCTACTAATGACGTTACAAGATCACACAACATCACATCGAAACGTCATCATCTTGCCATCGTTACTACATCATTACCATATCATCATCATCATCATCATCATCATCATCATCATCATCATCATCATCATCGTCATTATCATCATCATCTTCTTCTTCTTCATCTCTTGCTTTTGCTGGCAAGCAATTCGTCACATATTAATGACAACTCCTTGTTTTCTTGTGTCTGCATAGTGGTGGCGTGATGATGATGATGATGATGATAATGATGATGATGGTTAATGCCACTATAATAATATTCGTTTTTGTATTGTATTGTATTGTATGATGATGATGATGATGATGATGATGATGATGATGATGATGATGATGATGGCGATGGTGGTGATGACGATGGTGGTGATGACGATGTTGGTGATGACGATGGTGGTGATGACGATGGTGGTGGTGATGATATTCACCTTCTGATCCACTGTGGCCTCCAAGTTCTTGACTCTGGCTTCTGCTTTTCGTACTGAAACCTGAGAGAAGAGGAAAAAATGTGAAAAAAAGAAAAAGAAAAATAAAAAAAGAAAGAGAAAAAAAAAAAAAGAAGAAAAAAGAAGAGGACGAGGAAGAGGAAGAAGAGAAATAAGATTATACCTTGAGGAGTTGTATTTGATTTTCTGTGTCACTGCGGAGGTCAGCCATCTTTTCGTTAGCTCTGTGTGTATGAGTGTATATATATGTGTAGATATGCGTGAATGTACGTGTGCATGTATGTTTGCATGTATTTGTTTCTCCTACTTGAGCAAAAGGGCGTCTGATTGCGCCTTGAAAGCCTGGTGCTTGCTGATGAGGTCGTTGAGTTCGTCCTGGGAACTCTTGAGAGAGGCCTTGAGACACTCCTCGTTCTGTCATGTATGTGTGTGTGTGTGTGTGTGTGTGTGTGTGTGTGTGTGTGTGTGTGTGTGTGTGTGTGTGTGTGTGTGTGTGTGTGTGTGTGTGTGTGTGTATGTGTGTGCGTGTGTGTGCTATGGCGTACAATCCATAGCCATAGCAACAACATAAACATTACCACGTCATCAAACACCCCAACAACAACAAACCCAACCAAACACCACACAACAACAATCATCATTTCTCCTCTATGCAAAACGTCCACAACCACTCCACCGCCCCCAAATCCCTCCCACCTTGACATTGGCTGCGATGAGTGATTTGGCCTTCTCGAACCTTCGATGAAGGTCTCCAAACGACCTCTCCACCGCCTCTGTGTCCTCCAGCGCCTGTGTCAACGTGACATCGGTCAAAAGAGCAAACCATGCCGCCCGTCAAGAGAATTAAACATGACACAATGAATGACGCCCTTCAAAGCATTCTTTGACACTCCACTTCAACCACACAAGTAAATGAACACTCGACACATCGTGGTTTCAGCGCAAGTCAACCGTGACATTGACATCAAGCGCGTCATATGACGCAAGTCAACACCAACCTGATCCTTTTCCGTTTTCAACTGTTTAATGACGTCATTATGTTTGCTTTCATTTTCTTCCATCTTGGCTGTGGTGGTTGGCGAGTGGGAAGAGTTTAAAATGGAGTGACTTGTTGTGGTAGTGAACACGTGACGCTGACGCATCAACCAATAATAATTTAGAAAAGATGATTATTGACAACCTTTCAAGGAGCGAATGGTCTCTTCATATTGGAGGATGAGGGTCCTGTGGGAGGAGTCATGCCATGATGAAAAAATCACCAACGCTTCACTTCAAGCAACTGTTAAATACACCACACTACACCATACTAAACAATAGTATAACACTACACCACACCACACCAAGTCACACCACACCACACCACCACACCACACTACACCATACTAAACAATAGTATAACACTACACCACACCACCCCAAGTCACACCACACCACACCACCACACCACACCACACCATACTAAACAATAGTATAACACTACACCACACCACACCACACCACACCACACCACACCACACCACACCATACTAAACTATAGTACAACACTACACCACACCACACTATGTCACACCACACCACACCACTATACCCCGCTACACCACACCACACCACACCAAACCACACTATACTACACCACACCGAGCCACGCCACGCCATGCCATACTACACACCACACCCACTTGAAGTCCATCTTCTGTTTGTTGAGCACTTGTACCTCCTTGGAGGCCTGCCCGATGCGGCCCTCCCAAGCCCGCTGTTCCTCCTCCTGCTGACTCCTCTGTGCAATGTGTAACAACTCGAGTAACAACCAGGTTACATTATGCAAAAACTCATGAAACAACCTTTGTAACAAGAAGGCAAAACAATCCAAAAATCAATGAAATAACAGCAACAGATACAGCAATAACAGCGACAGCAACAGCAACAGCAACAACAGCAACAGCCATAACAGCAACAGCCATAACAGCAACAACAGCAACAGCCATAACAGCAACAGCAACAGCAACAACAGCGACATCGATAAAAGCAACAACAGCAATAACAGAACCAGCAACAAAAGCACTCACAAGGGCTTGCAGCTTGTTGCAGTGTAGTTGGTCCTGTCTCAGCAGCTCAGCCTGCATGTGCAACTGCCACTCTTGTCGCATCCTCCTCACCTCCTCCTCTCCCACCCCCACCCCTACCCCCTCCCCCACCCTTTCCCCCACCCCCTCCCCCATCTCCTCTCCCTTCTTAACCTCGTCTTCTTTCCTCACCACCCCCTCTTCTTTTTTCAGCTTTCCAGACACCTCCTTCAAACCACCCACAGTCACACAGTTTGAACCACCATTAACCACACCAGCCGCATTATCCACACTAGCCACACTATGTGAGAAGCCGCTACCACCACTGGCCACACCAGCCACGCTAGCCATTCCGTTGGAACAACCACCAGAAACCACTCCGTTCAACAAACCACTAGTGACTACCCTACCAAAAGAAGCAACATCACCACCACCACCACCACCACCACCACCACCACCCCCACCACCACCAACACCACCACTAACACCACCACTACTACCACCAACACGACTACAATTGCCACCACCAGCAACACCAGCAGCAGCCACAGGCGGCGACATTACGAGAAGGTCCTCATTTATCTGTGGTAGCTTGTGGCTGTGGTGGCTTGGATGGTTTGGGGGTTGGGATGGTTTGGAGACGAGTGGATCAAAGCGAACAAAGAGAGATTCCCTGGCAAGTCTGGAGGCGCTTGACTGCAGGAAGGTCAAGGTCAAGGTTGGTTGGTCGGGAACATGTGTAAGAGTGTAACTTATACAACAACAGATGTAACAGGGCGACAAAGGAGCATAACAACACAACCTCATAGCAACACAGCAACAGAGCAACATAGCAACACAGCAACAGAGCAACATAGAAACATAGCAACAGAGCAACATAGTAACAGAGCAACATAGAAACATAAAAACATAACATCATAGCACCATAGCACCATAGCAACATAACATCATAGCACCATAGCAACATAGCAACATAGCAACATAGCAACAGAGCACCATAGCAACATAGCAACATAGCAAAACAGCAACATAGCCACCAACCTTTGCACAGTTGTACTTCTCAAGCACATCCCAGTCTGATGGGTCTCCTAGCACTGCAATGGAGGAGATTTAAGGTGGAAATGATGAACAAGTGGAAATCTAAGAATGGAAAAAGTGAAGAAGAAATGAATGAAAGAAGAAAGAGAGAAGAAAAGGAATGAAGGAAAGAAGAAGAGTGAAAGAGGGAAAGAAAAAGAAAAAAAAGAAGAAGGAAAGATAGAAAGAAAGGTAGAGGAAAAGAAGGAAAAAGAGACTTACCTTGGCACTGATCAGAGAGGAAGGGGTCTGATGAGAAAAGGTGGTCAGAGGAAGGAGGATCAGAAAAGAGTGGCTTGGAAGAAGAGAAGGGGTTGGAAGAGTGGGTAGAGGAAGGGTGGATGGAGGGTGGGTTGGAAGAGTGGGTAGAGGAAGGGTGGATGGAGGGTGGGTTGGAAGAGTGGGTAGAGGAAGGGTGGATGGAGGGTGGGTTGGAAGAGTGGGTAGAGGAAGGGTGGATGGAGGGTGGGTTGGAAGAAGACGAGAATGGAGAAAAAGAGGAGGTGGAAGAAGAGGAAGAGGAAGAAGAAGAGGAAGGTTGGTTGATGGCTGAAGTTTCAAGAGCATGTGGATTTTTGAGAAAAGACTGCATCTCCGAAACACTGAAGTTGAAACAGCTTGCTGCCGCTGCTGCTGTTGTTGGTGGTGCTTTTGCTACTGCTGCTGCTGTTGTTGTTAGTTCTTTTGTTGCTGTTGTTAGTACTTTATCTTCCGTTGTTGCTTCCGTTAGCGGTGTTGTTGTTGGTGGCGCCACTAATTCTGTTGTTGTTGGTGGCGCCACTAATTCTGTTGTTGTTGGTAGCGCCGTTAATTCTGTTGTTGTTGTTAGCGGTGTTGCTTTTTTGGTTGATTTTGTTGAGGTGAAAGATGTTGCAGTTGACTTGTTGTGAGAAGTGTTGTCCAAGTCCAGAGTAAAGGACTCAAAGGTTTTTGTTTTGACGTTATTGCTTTTGTTGTTTTTGACGTCATTTTTGTTTTCGTTTGTGATGACGTTCCCTTTTGTATTTTTGACGTCATCATTGTTGATCACCTTGTTATCGTCAGAAACGACAGAACTTTTAGTTGGCAAACTGGAATCAAGATTAGCTGCTGCAACAGGAGATAGTGCAACAGCTGCAACAGGGGAATTAGCAACAGCTGCAACAGGGGAATTAGCAACAGCTGCAGCACCCCTGGAGCTCGTTGCAGCAACTTTTGCAACGTTGCAAGGATCGGAGTTTTCGTCGAGCTGATCCCAGTCGATGTTGTAAGAAGACATTTTGGTTGCTATGACAGGAGATGCAGTGGTTGCCATGGTGGGAGGTTTGACGGTTGCTAAGGGAGGAGAAAATGGGGTGGTTGCTATGGTAGGGGATGTGGTGGTTGCTATGGTGGAAGATATGGTATTTTCTTTGGGAGGAGAAGATGAAGTGGTGTTATGAGTAGGAACAGAGGGAGGGGCATTGAATGATGAAGAGGCATCCACAAAAATATCTTCCTCTTCTTCTTCTTCCTCCTCCTCCTCCTCTTTTACTTTTCCCTTTGCGGCTTCATTCAGGCCTTCATATTGTTGATGTTGTTGTTCTTGTTGGGATGACGCAATGACGTCGGGAATGACGTCGCAAAGAGCTTCCTTGACGTGTGACACTTGAGCGAAGCTGAGTCGGTTGGGGTCTGAGTCAATGTCGAGTTTGTCAAAGTCGAGGTGGAAGTTGTTGTTGTGGACGATGGGAGGGGAAGTGGTGATGTTGTTGTTGATGGGAGGCGAGGTGGTGATGTTGTTGTTGATGGGAGGGGAAGTGGTGATGTTGTTGTTGATGGGAGGCGAGGTGGTGATGTTGTTGTTGATGGGAGGGGAAGTGGTGATGTTGTTGTTGATGATGGGAGGGGAGGTGGTGGTGTTGTTGTTGTTGATGGGAGAAGAATTTATAGTTTGGTTGTTGATGGGAGAAGAGGAGATGGTGGTGATGTCTATTTTTTCAACAACCACATCGGCTTCAGTACTTAAGCTTTTCTCTGATTTCCGCTCCCCAAAATTCTTCTCTTTCACCATATGATCGTCCTCACCCCTATCCTTCTCCACCCTATCACCTTCCTCCACCCCATCATCACCACCACCCCCCTTCTCCATCATATCATCTTTGACGTGTGACACTTGAGCAGAGCTGAGTCGGTTGGGGTCTGAGTCAATGTCGAGTTTGTCAAAGTCGAGGTGGAAGTTGTTGTTGTGGACGATGGGAGGCGAGGTGGTGATGTTGTTGTTGATGGGAGGGGAGGTGGTGATGTTGTTGTTGATGGGAGGGGAGGTGGTGATGTTGTTGTTGATGGGAGGGGAGGTGGTGATGTTGTTGTTGATGGGAGGGGAGGTGGTGATGTTGTTGTTGATGGGAGGGGAGGTGGTGATGTTGTTGTTGATGGGAGGAAGGGTTGTGGTGTTGTTGTCTTCATCTTCAACAATCTTATCAGCTTCGTTATTTATCCTCATTTCTGTCTCTCCTACGACATCCTTCACCACAACACCATCACCACCAACATCCTTCACCACACCACCATCACCAACACCATCCTTCACCACACCACCATCACCACCATCCTCCTTCACCACACCACCATCACCACCATCCTCTTTCTTTTCCAAACCAACATCATTGTCATCACCACCCTTCACCATCATATCATTATCATCACCACCCTTCGTCATACCATCATTGACTTCCTTGACGTGTGACACTTGAGCAAAGCTGAGTCGGTTGGGGTCTGAGTCAATGTCGAGTTTGTCAAAGTCGAGGTGGAAGTTGTTGTTGTGGACGATGGGAGGCGAGGTGGTGATGTTGTTGTTGATGGGAGGCGAGGTGGTGATGTTGTTGTTGATGGGAGGCGAGGTGGTGATGTTGTTGTTGATGGGAGGCGAGGTGGTGATGTTGTTGTTGATGGGAGGCGAGGTGGTGATGTTGTTGTTGATGGGAGGCGAGGTGGTGATGTTGTTGTTGTTGATGGGAGGGGAGGTGGTGATGTTGTTGTTGATGGGAGGGGAGGTGGTGATGTTGTTGTTGATGGGAGGGGAGGTGGTGATGTTGTTGATGGGAGGGGAGGTGGTGATGTTGTTGATGGGAGGGGAGGTGGTGATGTTGTTGATGGGAGGGGAGGTGGTGATGTTGTTGATGGGAGGAGAGGTGGTGATGTTGTTGATGGGAGGGGAGGTGGTGATGTTGTTGATGGGAAGGGAGGTGGTGGCAGAAGAACTGGTTGAGTTATTGTTGTTGACTTCTTCTGCAAACACTTCGTTCCTCACATCCACTCCTGCCTTTACTTTTATGGGACCAGTCTTTACCACCCCTCTTCCATCCTCCTCCTCCTTCACCACTCCATCCTCCTCCTCCTTCACCACTCCATCCTCCTCCTCCTTCACCACTCCACCCTCCTCCTCCTTCACCACTCCATCCTCCTCCTTCTTCACCACTCCATCCTCCTCCTCCTTCACCACTCCATCCTCCTCCTCCTTCACCACTCCATCCTCCTCCTCCTTCACCACTCCATCCTCCTCCTCCTTCACCACTCCATCCTCCTCCTCCTTCACCACTCCATCCTCCTCCTCCTTCACCACTCCATCCTCCTCCTCCTTCACCACACCATCATCCTCCTCCTTCACCACTACAGCCTCATCATTCTCCTTCACCACACCATCATCATCACCACCACCACCTTCCTTCACCACACCATCTTCACCACCCTCTTTCACCACACCATCATCACCACCCTCTTTCACCACACCATCATCATCATCACCATCCTTCTTCACAATCACATCATCATCATCATCATCATCACTATCACCATTCCCCAACACCTTTTCAACCACGTCCGTCACCTTTAGACCCTCGAACAACTGCAAACACTCTTGCATGCTCACATCCGCAACACACCCAAGACTCACATCCGCAACATCTTCAACCACCTCATCCACATCCATTCCAATAACACTATTACCGAAATCCAATTGATCAGGTATTTGTTGTTGTTGTTGTAGTGGTTGTACAACATTTTGTTGTTGTGGGGGTTGTTTAACATTTTTTTCTTGTTGTTCTTTAACTTGTTGTTGAGAAGAAATAGACATTTGTTGTTCAACTCTTCGTTGTTGTTCCACACTTTGCTGTTGTTGAGAGGAAGATGGTTGCTGTTGTTGAGGGGAAGATGGCTGTTGTTCAACAGTTTGTTGTTGTTGTTGAAGGGAGGATGGTTGTTGTTCAACAGTTTGTTGTTGTTGAGGAGAGAATGATTGTTGTGGTTGTTGTTCAACAGTTTTTTTTTGTTGAGGGGAGAATGATTGTTGTGGTTGTTGTTCAACAGTTTTTTTTTGTTGAGGGGAAGTTGATTGTTGCACCTCAACAAACTCAGCCACCTCCATCTCGTCCAGCACCCACAATGGCTTGTTTCCCTCATTCTCCTTGTCCTCCCCACCACCACCACCCTTCAAACTAGCCTTCTTGCCATCACTATGAATACCCCCCTCACCATTAGCACCACCACCACCACAACGATCATCATTACTATTTTTACCACCACCATCACCATCATTAACACCATTACCACTACCACCACCATCAGGTTTGAGAGGAGGTGGGTGAGATGTGGTAGTGGGTGACATCTTCATGTAGAATACTAAGGTGTCCTTTGACGTGGTGGCTGCTTTGGTGGTTGTTGTGGTGTTGTTCGGTGTAGTCGCCTGAGGTGATGGGTGGTTGTTGGAAGGAATGTTGGATGGTTGTGGTGAAAAGTGGTTGGTGGAGGAGGTGGTGGTTTGGACAAAAATCCATTTATCACTACTGTCTACACAGCCACCACCAGAGCCACTATCAACACCACCACCACCACCACCACCACCACCACCACCACCACCACCACCACCACAAAAGCCACCACCACCACAGCCACCATTGACAACTCGGGGCTTGGTGATTATGTATTTGTTGAGGTTGAGAAGGTTCCTACTAGGGTGTCCAGCTTCTTCCTCATCCTCCTCTTCCTTTTCCTCCTCTTCCTCTTCCTCCTCATCCTTCTCTTCCTCTTCCCCTTCATCCTTTTCCTCTTCCTCCTCTTGGATTGGAGCCAGGTACTCTCCCATCTGCATGCCTCCTCCCTCACCATAACCCCCAATCTGTGTTACTTCACCATAAGCACCATCGAAATCCTGTATCTCATCACCATAAACACCACCAGCCTGCATTTCACCATAGCAACCATTGCCACCACTTTCTATTCCACCATAGCAACCACCACCATCCCTTTCTATTCCACCATAGCAACCACCACCACCACTTTGCATTCCACCATAGCAACCACCACCACCAGCAACTCCCACATGAACAGGTTGCATTACCATGCAACCCCTCACATCACATTCAGATAACCTCAGAAGCTTATTCTACACACCACCACCAAGTATCCCACAGACAGAGGAACAGACAATAGCCCAAAATCGCTACAATAACGTTGGGTGGAGAGTTGAGTAAAGAGTGTTATGAGGATGATGGTTGCAGTGTTATGAAGTGACGCACTGTTGAGGTGTTATAAAGTATTAGAGTGAGATGAAAGAGTGGTTGGAGTGTTATAGAGGGCTGTAATGTTATGAAGACAATGTCTGGAGTGTTATAGAGGGTTACAGTGTTATAATTGGTTATAGTGTTATAAGTGGTTGTGGTGGTTGCAGTGTTATAAGTGGTTGTGGTGGCTGCAGTGTTATGAGTGTTTGTGGTGGTTGCAGTGTTATGAGTGGTTGTGGTGGCTGCAGCGTTATAAAGGCAGGCATGAGAGGCATGCAGGGAGCCGAACAATGGGATTGCCTTCATTCATTCCCAAACACGTCTTGAGGCATTAACAATCCAAACAAGGCAAATAACAATACATGAAATAACAACAATAACAACAAACGGAGAAACAACGACAACAACAACAAACGAAATAACAATAACAACAGCAATAACAACAAGAGCGGGAGTTAATTACCTGAAACAATGAGCACAACGAAAAGACTTTAAGCCACATAATCATCAATAACTGCAACAATAACAGCAATAACAACAACAATAACAACAATAATAACAACAATAATAAAAACATAAAAAAACAAAATAAACAATGATAATTAAAACAACAAAAACGCAACAACAACAAAATAGAAAATACGCCAACGACAACAAAACACTATCAAAAACAACAATGATGTAAGTAGGAGTAACAATCGCTAAGAAAGCAACGACAACAACAATGAAAACAACAAAAACAACAGCAACAATGAAGACAACAACAACAGCAACAATGAAAACAACAACAAAAGCAACAATGAAAACAAAAACAGCAACAATGAGAACAACAACAACAACAACAATGAGAATGAGAGCAATGATGACAATGGGGGGGGGGGGGGTGAGGGGGGGAGAAAGAACATAAAGAAGTGGCATGACAATGAAGTGGTGGCATGGTGTCACATACGTCAGGAATGCAGGTGATGAGTGCAAGTCAAGTAATTGTTGTGAGTGATGAGTGCTTGTCATATAACTGTTGAAGAGGAGGAGGAGAAGGAGGAAGAAGAAGAGGGAGAAAGATGGAGAGAATGAAGAAAAGAAAGAGGAAGAAGAAAAAAGGGAAGAAAAGGAGGAAGAAGAGGATGAGGAGGAGGAATAGGAAGAAGAGAAAAAAAGAGAAGAAGGAAGTGGAAAGTGAGAAGGAGGAAAAAAAAGAAAGAAGATGAAGAGAAATAGGAGGAAGAAAGATAAATTTTGAAGTGGTTGTTGAGTGCTTGTCAAACAACTGTTGAGTGGTTGTTGAGATGATTGCACTGGTGTTGTTGCTGCATGCTGATTTATTGTTGTTGTTGTTGTTGTCGCATTTTGTTGTTGTTGCATTTTGGTGTTGTTGCATTTTGATGTTGTTGCATTTTGTTGTTGTCGCATTTTGTTGTTTCATTTTGTTGTTGCCGCATTTTGTTGTTGCTAAATTTTGTTGTTGCTGCATTTTGTTGTTGTCGCATTTTGCTGTTGTCGCATTTTGTTGTTGTTGCATTTTGTTGTTTGTTGTTGTTTCTACTTGTTGCGTGTTATTTTAATTTTAAAATCAATCATACAGAGGGCAGAAACGTGCGTTGTTGTCTTTCCCAGAAAGTAGTATTAGTCGCAGAGGTGTGTGGTGTGTTCCTCCTATAGTGAGACTATCTAATCAGGACTATGTGAGAATTTAAAGGCCTCAGTCATATAAAAGCACATTAAATTGATTTTATGGTGTGAAAAATGCATTCTAGGTGGTTATACGGAATGATAAGGTTTTAGAGAGTGGTTATACAGACTTTTAACATGTCATAGCGTGGTTCTAGCGTCTTGTATGGTGTTGTAGTGTTGTAATGGCGTGTTATATAGTAGTATTGGAACCATTTATAAGGTCTTGAAGCAAGTTATAAGGCGCTTTATCATGTTATAGCGCACGGTTGTGATTATGTAGCGTTGTATTTTGATAAAAAATAAATCAAAGTTGTGAAGCGCCAAGGCAAGCAGGTGAGGCTTTGACGGATCCGTTACTTGACGTTTGCAAGAGTGCAATCAAGTGAAACAATGAACAAGCATGAAACCCAGAGAAGACTGAAGGCTTTGTACTAACACATCACACAATAGTTTGTACTGCAGAGAAGTACAAAGATGGTGTATGAAAACGCTTGATGATACTCATTATGGCATATACGTGCAAAGATGTCCAAAAACTGCTATCCGCATGAGGTTATAAAAAGAACTGGTCTAATTTAACCTTATCTAATCAAAGCGTTTGTATAACTGGTCATCATAGAAGATTGAGGAAACTTTGTTCCTTCAGAGAATGCATGTTCACAGCTACACAGATATCACCTAAGTCATGAGTCAGTGCCATAATCATGATTTTCGTGGTATTGCTGATTCATGAAATCTATATTTACATACACACCGTCATATGCACAGTATAGAACAAGCACCACCCCCAAATTGACGGAAGGGTATGAAAAGTGTGACGAACAAGTAAGCTCATCACCTGCACGTTGTGTTCCCTGAGGGCAGGCCTGTGCAGAGCAGGTCTGTGCAGGCCGATGGAACCTCGATTCTTTCCAGAATCTTCCATACTATTTTTCACTGTAATTCAATTAGGTTAACTCTAACAAAAAGAACCTTTGCTGTTTTATTTATTTCAATTGAAATAACGGGTGTTGAATATTATCGGCAAACTTCATATCTCCAAAAAATCCATTAAAAAAGCCCTATTTGTAAAATTTGACAAAAATTGTATAAATAAGTCATACCTATTTATACCAAGGTCTTTGGAAAATACAAATAGGTTGCGTAATGACTTCAAATAAACGAGAAGGAAGTTTTCCAAAACTTAAAGTCTAAGAGGGCACCGCCAATATTTTGAACAAGTTAAAATCGGTTATCTAATTGGACGTTCAGAATACACGTAGAGATGGGCAAAAAATATCTGAACGAAACAATTCTAATTAAAAATTCATTAAAACATTGAATAAAGTGTGAAAATACTGAAACTGAATTTATATTTTTTTTAAATGAAACTGGTTTTACCGTCATTCTATTTTGAGTTTATACTATATTGAATATGAATCAACCTTTATGAAACGAGATTGTTTATAAAAAACACAAAAAAATGTATACAATAATAATGAATAAATTAAACAAACAAAAATATTTTACAGAATTTAGTTTTCTTTTAATCGTTCTTTAAAACATTGTAAACTAGTTAACTTTTGGTTATTTAAAGTCTTTCGACTTTGGACAAACCAATTTTTTAAGTGGTATAATGGGATTAACATTTTTATCTTTTTGCAAATAATAATTCTTTGTTTATTTTTAAGCAAGAAAATTAATTTGTGCTAATTCCTCAAAGTATTGAATTCTTCCGCCAAACGAGAATAATTAAATAACATTATTTTTTTCCAAAAACTGCTGTTCCAATGGATGTTTTAAACGGCTCCACAAAGTCGGCTGTGGTGCGAATCTGCAGAAAAATCCATTTCTGCGCTGCGCATCGCTTGCACAGCATTCACTTGAGTGACCAAGAAAACAAGAAAGTTTACGGAAAGTGCAACCACGCCAACGGTCATGGCCACAATTATGAGGTAACATGTACGCCTTCAAAATTTTTTGTGTGTTGTGAGCTATTCTTAGGTAATAGTGCGTTTTTGAACAGTTTAATCAGCGCTATAAAAATGAATTGATTAGATTAGATTAGTAACTTGAAAATAAAATAAAATATGGATATGTTTTTCGAAAATTCGCAGTTTTTTTCAACAAAAAAATTATTTGATTTCTAATTTATAAAATTTAAAAAAAGATTTTCAATTTTCAATCAAAATGGTTTGCAGGTGGAGGTTGAGTTGAAGGGGAAGGTTGACAAGCTTACCGGCATGGTCTATAACCTCTCTGGTCTCTCCTCTCTAATAAATAAATTAATTAATTAACTGATTAATTGATTAATTATTTAATTAATTAGTTAAAATTATTGATTGATAATTCTTATAAATTAAAACTCATTTCTTAGTTCAGTTTGACTTCATATGATCAGTTAGGTAAATTTTTCAAAATTTATTTTCAAATTTATTTTTTATTTAAATACTTCGATTTATTTTCAATTAAATTAAATTAAATTTTTCATTTTAATTAAATAAATTATTCTTTTCTTTAATTAAATAAAAACGATTCTTTCTTTTAATTAAATAAAAATTAATTTCCATTTTCACGAAGTTCTTTCTTAATTCTCATTCAATTATTTTTCTAACTTACACCATGTGACCACCTCAATTCCCTCCAATCACCCACCCCCTGCAGATTTGGAGGGGGTGTTGCAGATTGCAGTAATGGGCCCATGTGACCACAAGAACCTTGACAAGGACATTTCCTTTTTCAAGGTCACCATCCTTTGTGCTTTCTTATCCTTGGTTCTTTTATCTTTCATTTTTCTATTACTCGTCTTGTCTTGCACTACCAAACCACACTACACCACACTATAATACACCACACCACGCTACACTACACCATGCTACACCACACCACATTACACCACGCCACACTATACTACACCACACTACACCAAACTACACCACACTACACTACACCACACTACACCACACCACACCACACTTCACACAGGACCACCCTAGCACCACACCACACACTTCACACAGGACCACCCTAGCACCACACCACACACTTCACACAGGACCACCCTAGCACCACACCACACACTTCACACAGGACCACCCTAGCACCACACCACACACTTCACACAGGACCACCCTAGCACCACACCACACACTTCACACAGGACCACCCTAGCACCACACCACACACTTCACACAGGACCACCCTAGCACCACACCACACACTTCACACAGGACCACCCTAGCACCACACCACACACTTCACACAGGACCACCCTAGCACCACACCACACACTTCACACAGGACCACCCTAGCACCACACCACACACTTCACACAGGACCACCCTAGCACCACACCACACACTTCACACAGGACCACCCTAGCACCACACCACACACTTCACACAGGACCACCCTAGCACCACAGAGAACGTGGCGATCTTTCTATGGAACAACATCAAAGAGTGTCTTCATCCCGACCACCTCCTACACCAGATCACCATCCATGAGACCCCTAACAACACTGTCGTGTATAGAGGGGAGGAGGAAGAGGAAGAAGAGAAGAAAGAGTAAGAGGAGGAAGAGTAAGGAGAGGAGGGAAAGAAGGAGGAGGAGGGAGAGGAGGAGGAAGAGGAGGGAGAGTAAATTGGGGAGGGAGAGGAGGGAGAGGAGGGAGAGGAGGGAGAGTAAGAGGAGGGAAAAGAGAAGGAGCAGGAAAAGGAAGAGTAAAAGGAGGAGGAAGAAGAGTGAGGAAGGAAAAGGAGGGAAATGAGGAAAATGAGTCAACCGGAAGAAGCTGGTGGTGGTTGTGATGGTGATGATGGTAAAAAAAGTATTCCTTTTTTCACCCTACATTATCATCATTTGTAATATTTTCTATTTTTATCATTATTATTGTCAATATTATAATTTATATTATTACTACTACTACTACTAATAATAATAATTATAATAATAATAATAATATTGTTATTATTATTATTATTATTATTATTATTATTATTATTATTATTATTATTATTATTATTATTATTATTAATACTGATTTTTTCATATATAAGACAAAGTTGTCATTACCAATCACCTCTGTTCTATATGCTATTTTGTAGCGAAGCATTCCGCTTGAGGCATTTCTGTCGTCTGAGTCCTAATCTCCCTCTGTTCTATCAAACGCGCCAACAAAAGCCACAGTAACACAACTATTTTTATTTTTATTATTATTATTATTATTATTACTATTGTTATTATTATTATTACTATTGTTATTATTATTATTATTATTATTATTATTATTATTATTATCATTATTATTATTATTATTGTTACTATTATTATTATTATTATTATTATTATTATTATTATTATTATTATTATTATTATTATTATTATTATTATTATTATTATTATTATTGGTAAAGCTATTGCCACACACGATGCTCCAACAGGCCAAAAATTGTATTGTTTTTTTTTTTTGTTATTTTTATTTTTATTTTATTTTTATTTTATTTTTTATTTTTTCGTTGTTTATGTTCATTCTATTGTATTTTTTTGTTATTTGTATTTTATTATTTTCTTTTTCATATTCTTTTTATTATTTTTTTTGTAGACCAATAAGTTTGTCGCTTTTATTCTTGGTTTTCTGCATATGATTCCATATTACAATACAATACAATACAATACAATACAATACAATACAATACAATACAATACAATACAATACAATACAATAAAATACAATACAATACAACACAATACAATACAATACAATAAAATACAATACAATACAATACAACACAATACAATAAAATTCAATACAATACAACACAATACAATACAATACAACACAAATACTAATTTTATTATAGTGGCATTAACCCCGTAGAGTTTCGAGGCCACTCAAAAAACGTCTTATTAATAAAATTAAAGTGAAAAATTAAAAATTAAATAAAATAAGTAAATAATATTTTTTTAAATTATTTTTAAAAAGAAGTACAGTATTATTATGATGATGGAGGGAAAGATTTATTGAACAGGTAAGTCTTCAGAGATCTACAAAATGATTTTGTTGAACTTGAAGATTTTAAGCTGTTAGGCAGGTTGTTCCACAACTTAGGTCCGCTGACGCTGAACCTTCTTAACCCTAATGATTTAAGCTTGTGCTTGTTGGGAACAACGCCCTTTGACATAGCCGATCTCAGTCTTTGTTTTTCCGGCAGACTAGCAACTGGAACTAAGTCACGTGTCAGAGACGCAGTACCCTCGTTGGACTAACACTTGTACATCTGCAGAGCAATTTTAAATTCAATTCTTTCATAAATTTTCAACCAATGAAACTCCTTGAGTACAGGGGTGATGTGATTTTATTTTTTCGACCAAAGACAGTATTAATGTGGCTCCAAATTTTAGCCGTTTTGTTTTTTGGATCACTGAGTTTATTAATCCAGTAATCTCTACGCTTGTGTCTACACAGTCTTTTGAAGAGTTTCTTCTGACCCAGCCATGCAGCAAAATCATTCTCACTCTTGGTCCTCATGTAGGTCCTTTCTAAACTCCTTTTCAGACATTTAGAAATACGACACTCCCGATCAAACCATGGATCAGAAGGTCTTTCATGTATTCTAACGGTCTTAAAAGGAATCATCTTGTCAAGGATCCCTGACAGAGTGGAATTATAAAGGTCAGAAGCTGAGTCCACATCAAGACTTCTGGCAGCTGAAAGCGAAGACAGCTTTACTTCTGAAATAAACTTTTCAGTGTCCAAAAAATTCCAACGTCTAATTTGGAGCTGTCGATAGATGGGAGGTGGTTTGAGCATCTCACAACTGCACAGAATTTTTGATTCTAATCCAATCAAGAAACGTTGTTTCTAATCTAATCAAGAAATGTTGATTTTAATCTAATCAAGAATCGTTGATTTTAATCTAATCAAGGAATGTTGTTTCTAATCTAATCAAGAATCGTTGATTTTAATCTAATCATGAAATTTTATAATGCCTTCCTTATCATTGTGTTCAAAGCAGATCCAGTTTTATGGCTTGATAATATTCAAGAAACTAAAATAAATTTCGTTCTTTGTCACTTATTCACTTATTTGTGCTATTTTTTTTTCATTTTTTTTATTTTATTTGATTAAATTTTGAGTTTTTAAGTTTTTAAATCGAAAAAAATCATATGGCATTTGTTTAAAAAGTTATTTTTTATATTATTTAAAATTTTACTAAAAAATTGCTTTTCAATTTTATTCTTTGTTGAAGCAAATCCAGACAAACGCTGGAATGGCACAAAACACGGCGAGAAATCGAAATATGAGAGAAAATAAAAACCAAAATAATTGAATGTCATAATACAATACAATACAATATAATACAATATAATACAATACAATACAATATAATATAATACAATACAATGCAATACAATATAATACAATACAATACAATATAATACAATACAATATAATATAGTATAATACAATACAAAATAATAACAAACATTACAATACAGTACAATACAATACAAACACGAATATTATTATAGTGGCATTAACCCCGTAGAGTTTCGAGGCCAAAAACTGTCGTCATAAGAACGTCAATCGTCTGTGCAAAAGAAATAAAAAATTGACTATAGAATCAAATTTATGAATCTAAAAAAACGTAGAAAATAATTTTATTTACTTTTATTATTATTATTATTTTTATTATTATTATTTTTTTTATTATTATTTTTATTATTATTATTAATATTATTTTTGTTGGACACAGAGACGTTGTTCTTTTCCTTGGAACTTTTGCCTCATTAAATGAACGTTATGAGGCCAGCTTAAAGATACACATAGTGTAACACAAGAGCTCTTCAAGTCTTTTAAGAATCCCAAAAAAAACATTTTTTCATGAATTTCACAAATAATTATTTTTGTTTGTTTTTTGAAAAAAAAACTTAACCGTTTCTTGGGAAAAACTGAAAAGCAGACATTTTGTGAGACGCCGAGGTGAGTTGAGCTTTTGAAAAGTTAAGCAAGAGTTTAATGTCTGAGTGAAATTTTACACACATGCACACATACACACACACACATAAACACACACATATACATATATATATATATATATATATATATATATATATATATATAGACACACACTGCTGCAAGCTAGCCGTTGCTGAATCCGTAGGTATGTGAAAACTTCTCTTTATTCATCTCTTACTATTGCTCTCTTCAATATTGTTATTATTATTACTATTCTCATTGTTTATTTTTATTATTACTATTATTATTATTCTTCTTCCTGCTTATTGTTATTGTGAATATCATAATACGTTTATGAGTTCTATTTTTATCCACAATTTCACTTTTTTAATGTATATTTTATTATTATTATTATTATTATTATTATTATTATTATTATTATTATTATTATTATTGTTGTCATTATTATTATTTTATTATTTTCAAACCGGCATTCCGTTTCTTGCGCCTTCACGTGTTGGATTTTTCGACTGCTTCTTTTTTTGGAGTTTTTTCCATTCAAAAAAAGGTGAAAACAACAAAAAAAATTCGAAATAACCATTCGAAATAACCATTGCTTAAAAGTGGATTAACATTTGAGAGTAACGAGTGAGAGTAACAAGTGAGAATTAAGTTGGGATCGTGAACTAAAAGTTAACAACTCTTTTGAGTAAAACCCAACCATACAAGCAACAACAACATAAACAACAACAACATAAGCAACAACAACACACACATTAACAACATAGCCAACAAAAACACAAGCAACAACACCACAACCAACGCCAACACAACCAACTACAAACAACAACAACAACAACAACACCACCTACAACAACACAACCAACAACAACACAAACAACAAAAACCCAAACAACAACAAATCCAACATCTTAATCTAATCTGATCTAATCAAAACAAGCGTTGATTGCATAGGGTTTGAAGAAGCTAACAAAACACCTTGAACCAAAATAGCTATTTCAACACGAAGTTACGATCACAACTCAAAACTCACAAAGTACACAAAACTCTAACGCCCATAACACTGAAGTGAACAACAAAAAGTAAAAATTACTAGTCGTGCTGCCTACAAACGCCTCAATACTCAACTAAAAATACTTGGAAAATATGATTTTGATGAGTAAGGATACTCAAAGCTAACAGTCAAAATACCCACTCATCATCACGCTCGGCCATCGTGAATTACGCCCCAACTACATCGCTCCAAGCCACACCATAGGACTCATACAATATAGAACATCACAATAAAATACAATACATCACAAAAAATCACAAAACAATACAAACACGAATATCATTACAGTGGTTTTAACCCATAGAGTTTCGAGGCCACAATATAATACAATACATTATACAACAATACAATACAAACACGAATATTATTACAGTGGTTTTAACCCATAGAGTTTCGAGGCCACAATATAATACAATACATTATACCACAATACAATACAAACAAGAGTATTATTATGGTGGCATTAACCCTGTAGTGTTTCGAACCTCAACTAACCTCACCACTTGTTCCAAGGATTCTGAAGAGCTTTGATAAGGGAGCACCCGTGTGTCCAGTCCGAATACACAGGTCCCTTGCTGTCTGGAACGACTAATATCCGTGCAATAATATTTACTTGTGTAATATCAAATATTTATTCATTTTTATTATATTTAATTATATTTATTTTTAATTATAATTATTTTTAATTATAATTATTTTTTAATTATAATTATTTTTTAATTATAATTATTTTTTAATTATAATTATTTTTTAATTATAATTATTTTTAATTATAATTATTTTTAATTATAATTATTTTTTAATTATAATTATTTTTAATTATAATTATTTTTAATTATAATTATTTTTTAATTATAATTATTTTTAATTATAACTATTTCGTGTGATAATAGTTGTCTCAGTAGTTATAATTCTTTGTTTGATATTTATAATTTTTATAATTATTTTTGTAATTAATATTATTTATTATATGGCATAATTACATGAGAATAGTGTGAAATGTTTTAAGGTACGTAACAGAGAGGTAAGATGAACAGTCATTTTGGAAGATTTGTTAGTTTTGGTTGTCTTTGTTAGAGTGTGGCTGGTTTATTCAGCCACTACCGCCACCACAACAACTGCACCATACCACGCCACACCACACCACACCACACCACACCACACCACACCACACCACACCACACCACACCACACCAAACCACACCACACTACAGCCACAGCCATGTCAGAATTCGCCAAAACTTTCTATACAGCCTCTTCTCTCACAGGAGATTCAAAGCTGTCCATCATTAATGAGAGGGTGAGAAGTGGTGTAGTGTGGTGTGGTGTAGTGTGGTGTGGTGTGGTGTGGTGTGGTGTGGTGTGGTGTGGTGTGGTGTGGTGTGGTGTGGTGTGGTGTGGTGTGGTGTGGTGTGGTGTGGCATGATGTAGTCTGATATGGTGGTGTGGCGTAGTTTGATGTAGTTGCAGAGGTACTGGCTGTGATAGGGATAGCGGTGTTTTGAATGTCAAAAGTTTGTAAAATATTGAAAAATTGAAAATCTATGAATGTAGCGTTTTTCAAAACAAAGACAAAAAACTGAAATTATGACGCAATTCATTGTCGCGAAAACAAAAACAAAAACATAAACAAACAACAAAGCAACAAAGGAAGAACAAGACAAGAAGAAGTCAAAAATAAATAAAAACACGCCAAAGAAAGCGAAGGAGGAGGAGGAAGAGAAAGATAAAAACCGAAATTAATTTTTAAAAAAGATCAAGTAACAAGTAACTAAAATAAAAATATTTGTTTATTTAAAAATAAATTATTTATTTGTTTGGAAATAAAATTATTTATTTATTTAAAAATAATAATATTTATTTGAATGATAAAAATAGTAATAATATTAACAATAAAAAAAATAAAATAAACAAAAAATAATAATAAAATAATAAAATAATAATAATAATAATAATAACAAAAAAAAATAAAAGTAATAATAATAATAATAATAATTATTATTATTATTATTATTATTATTATTATTATTATTATTATTATTATTATTTTTATTATTTTTATTATTATTATTTTTATTATTATTTTAATTTTTATTATTATTAATATATTCACGATATATATTATAATATGATGAAATACAGCGCCCCATCATAACCGCTGTAGGATGAGCGTCTTTTCGCCTGTTTTCGGATACCAAGTGAAAATTGACTTCATTGAAAATTCCAATTATAAATGAATAAATAAATTTCAAAAAATTAAAAAAATAAATGAATTTATTAATTTTAAAAATAAAAAAATAAATTACTTAATTAATATAAAAAAACAAATAAATTAATTAATTTGGAAAAATAAAAAAATAAAAAAATAAATTAATTTTTTTTTAAATAAATAAAAAAATTATTTATTACAAAAATTCAAAAATAATAAATTATTTATTCAAAAAATCCGAAAATAAATAATTAATTGGGATGAAAATTAATCTTTAATTTCCTTAATAAGGGTTATTAATAAGTTGATTAAAAGGGATATGAAAACTGATAGTGAACTTCATTGTGATATGAATTTAAATGGAGGAAGAATTGATATTGAATTTAACCGTGAAATATAATGATAATAATGAATTTGAAATTGTAAATAAATTGATGATAAGTTAAAGAATTGAGATAAATTATTAATGAGTTTTAAAATTGAAATAAATTGATAAACGAAAGAATTTTTTTCGTAACGTTTCCAGCGTATGTCTGGACTTGATCTGATAAAGACCAGTAGATAGATGGTAGAATTAAAATTTGAAACGAACTGATAGTGAATTAAAAATTTGAAACGAACTGATGGTGAATTTAAAATGGAAATGAGGTGGTGAACAAAAAAGACCGAATAACAGAAAGAGCAAAGGAAAGAAAATAAGCTTGTACACACAGGACATATATAAAATATAATATATATAATATATAAAATATAATATATATAATATATAAAATATATTATATATAATATATAAAATATAATATATATAATATATAAAATATAATATATATAATATATAAAATATAAAATATAGATTATATAAAATATATTATATATAATATATAAAACATAATATATATAATATATAAAATATGATATATATAATATATAAAATATAATATATATAATATATATAATTATGTATGAGCAGTGGTGCTGGTGTGTTGAAGGAACGCCAACCACCGCCCTTACTATTATTATTATTATTACTATTATTATTATTATTATTATTATTATTATTATTATTATTATTATTATTATTATTATTATTATTATTGTTATTAATAATAATAATAATAATAATAATAATAATATTATTATTATTATTATTATTATTATTATTATTATTATTATTATTATTATTATTATTATTATTATTATTATTATTATTATTATTATTATTATTATTATTATTATTATTATTATTATTATTATTATTATTATTATTATTATTATTATTATTATTATTATTATTATTATTATTATTATTATTATTATTATTATTATTATTATTATTATTATTATTATTATTATTATTTATTAATTATACTTTCAATATTTTTGAATATTTTTCAGGCTCAAGCGGAAGAACTCAAGCAGCAGCTGGAATCAGAGATCGGATTGAGGAATAAGGTGAGGAGGAGGAAGAAGATGATGATAATGATGATGATGATGATGATGATGATGATGATGATGATGATGATGATGATGATGATGATGATGATGATGATGATGATGATGATGATGATGATGATGATGATGATGATGATGATGATGATGATGATGATGATGATGATGATGATGATGATGATGATGATGATGATGATGATGATGATGATGATGATGATGATGATGATGATGATGATGATGATGATGATGATGATGATGATGATGATGATGATGATGATGATGATGATGATGATGATGATGATGATGATGATGATGATGATGATGATGATGATGATGATGATGATGATGATGATGATGATGATGATGATGATGATGATGATGATGATGATGATGATGATGATGATGATGATGATGATGATGATGATGATGATGATGATGATGATGATGATGATGATGATGATGATGATGATGATGATGATGATGATGATGATGATGATGATGATGATGATGATGATGATGATGATGATGATGATGATGATGATGATGATGATGATGATGATGATGATGATGATGATGATGATGATGACGACAACGATGATGATGATGCAGTCTGAGAAGGTGAAAGCCGGGCTGCAGAAGTTGATTGATGAGTTGTCGGAGAAGTTGGATGAAGAGAGTTACCAGTGCAAACTGCTGGTGAGAAGGGGGGAGGGGTTGAACTTGGACGAAAATTGGGTGGAAACTGGGTGAAAATTGAGTGGAAACTGGGTGAAAATTGAGTGGAAACAGGGTGAAAATTGGGTGGAAACTGGGTGAAAATTGGGTGGAAACTGGGTGAAAATTGGGTGGAAACTGGGTGAAAATTGGGTGGAAACTGGGGGAAAATTGGGTGGAAACTGGGTGAAACTGAAGTATGAAAAAGATGGCAAATTAGTGGGGAAAGATGGAGGAAGGGCTGAGAAGGGTGGGAATGAGGGAGGAGGAAACCAAACCATCATTACTCATACGATCATAGAAATATCACTCCGCAAAGCTTTCAACATTTCCACTCCACCACACTACACCCACCTCTCTACACCTCCCTCCGTCCCACCACACCTCACTACACCCCACCACACCTCACCACACACCAACACATTTCACTACACCCCACCACACCTCACTACACCCCACCTCACTACACCCCACCTCACTACACCCCACCACACCTCACTACACCCCACCTCACTACACCTCCCCTCACCTCACTACACCCCACCACACCTCACTACACCCCACCGCACTACACTCCACCCCACCTCACTACACCCCACCACACCTCACTACACCCCACCTCACTACACCCCAACACACTTCACTACACCCCACCACACCTCACTACACCCCAGCTCAATACACCCCACCACACTTCACTACACCCCACCACACCTCACTACACCCCACCACACCTCACTACACCCCACCTCACTACACCCCAACACACTTCACTACACCCCACCACACCTCACTACACCCCACCACACCTCACTACACCCCACCTCACTACACCCCAACACACTTCACTACACCCCACCACACCTCACTACACCCCACCACACCTCACTACACCCCACCACACCTCACTACACCCCAGCTCAATACACCCCACCACACTTCACTACACTCCCACTGCATCTCACCACATCTAACTACACCCTTCTACACCCTCAAACACTCACCACCCTCCCCCTTCCAGACGGAACAGCTGCAGAAGAAGGAGTCAGAGATTTCGAAGTTACAGTCGGAGTTCGAGGAGGTGCAGAATCAGAATGACGTCCAAAACCTCACTCTCAAGAAGAAGTACCAGGAAAACCAACACGAACTCACCGACCAAATCGACAACCTCCACAAGATCAGACATCGGTGAGGTTGGGGGCCTTTTGGGGGGGGGGAAGGGAGGAGGTTGGAGGCATTTTGGGGGGGGGGGAAGAGGGGAGGTTGGAGGCATTTTTGAGAGGGGGAGGTTAGGAGGGTTTGGAGGAGAATTGGGAGGGTTTGGAGGGGGATTGGGAGGGTTTGGAGGGGGATTGGGAGGGTTTGGAGGGGGATTGGGAGGGTTTGGAGGGGGATTGGGAGGGTTTGGAGGGGGATTGGGAGGGTTTGGAGGGGGATTGGGAGGGTTTGGAGGGGGATTGGGAGGGTTTGGAGGGGGATTGGGAGGGTTTGGAGGGGGATTGGGAGGGTTTGGAGGGGGATTGGGAGGGTTTGGAGGGGGATTGGGAGGGTTTGGAAGGGGATTGGGAGGGTTTGGAGGGGGATTGGGAGGGTTTGGAGGGGGATTGGGAGGGTTTGGAAGGGGATTGGGAGGGTTTGGAGGGGGATTGGGAGGGTTTGGAGGGGGATTGGGAGGGTTTGGAGGGGGATTGGGAGGGTTTGGAGGGGGATTGGGAGGGTTTGGAGGGGGATTGGGAGGGTTTGGAAGGGGAGTTTTGGGTGGCTTTGAGGGGTTTTAAGGATTTTTTAGGAGTTTTGAAAAATGTGGGGGGTCTTGGAAGGTTATAATAATAATAATAATAATAATATTATTATTATTATTATTATTATTATTATTATTATTTTTATTATTATTATTATTATTATTATTATTATTATTATTATTATTATTATTATTATTATTATTATTATTATTATTATTATTATTATTATTATTATTATTATTATTATTATTATTATTATTATTAATATTAATATTATTATTATTATTATTATTATTATTATTATTATTATTTTTATTATTATTATTATTATTATTATTATTATTATTATTATTATTATTATTATTATTATTATTATTATTATTATTATTATTATTATTATTATTATTAATATTATTTATGCTGATAATAATAATAATTTCTCGGAAGGCTGGAGAAAGAGAAGCACCTGCTGCAACGGGAGTTGGAAAACACACAAGTGGAACTGGAAAACAACGAAAAGATCAAGGTGGTGTGGTGTGGTGTGGTGTGGTGTGGTGTGGTGTGGTGTGGTGTGGTGTGGTGTGGTGTGGTGTGGTGTGGTGTGGTGTGGTGTGGTGTGGTGTGGTGTGGTGTGGTGTGGTGTGGTGTGGTGTTGGTTCGTTGTGAATTTTTTTCATTTTCTAATTTTTCAATTAACTTTTCATTGAAAGTTTTTTTCAAATTCCTTATTTCTTTTTAAATTCATAAAATTCCCATATAAATAATGTTCCAGTCCAAAGCATTTCATAACTTCGCACTGCCCTTTAGATAAGCCTAGAAAAGGCCAAAAAGGCTTTGGAGACGAACAATTTGGAGTTACGCAAAAAGTACGAAACGGCAACAAAGGAGCTTCAATCGATGACGCAGTCAAAGAACCAGCTGATGAAAGAAAACCTCTCTCTCACCTCGCAACTCAACAATAAAGTCAACAGTGTGGGTTGGAGTTTGGGGGTTGAATGGAGTTGGGGGGTTGGGTGGGTTGGGGGGGGGTTGGGTGGGTTTGGGGGGGTTGGGTGGGTTTGGGGGGGTTGGGTGGGTTTGGGGGGGTTGGGTGGGTTTGGGGGGGTTGGGTGGGTTGGGGGGAATTGGGTGGGTTTGGGGGGGTTGGGTTAGAGTTGGAGAGGTAGAAGGAAGGGGGGGAGAGGGGGATATATGAATGGGTGTGGTTGGAATTGAGTTGAGTGGGAGTTGTGAGTGAAAGTGAGAAATTATGCCACACCACACCACACCAAACCGTACCAAACTACACAACAACAGAACATGCCACACTATACCACGCTACACCATACCCCATCACACCACACCACGCCAAGCTACACTACGTCACACCACAGGTGACCACAACTTCCAGAGCCAAAGACACCCTCAACGAACAGCTGATAGAGGCAAGAGCTGCCATGGAGGAACTTATGAAACAGTCTTCCAAGGTTGATGAAGAAAGAAAAGGGGGAGAAGAAGAAGAAGGAGGAGGATGAAGAGGAGGAGGAGGAGGATGAAGAGAAGGAAAAGGGGAGGAAGAGGAGGAGGAGGAGGAGGATGATGATGAAGAGGAGGAGGAGGATGAAAAGAAAGAAAAGAAGAAAGAGGAGGAAGAGAAAAAAAAAGAGGAAGAGAAAAAGGGAGAAGGAGAAAAAGATAGAAAAGAAGAAAAACATTTCAGTTATTTAAACATAACACGCCATTTTCATGCAGAGTCTTCTCCACTCATCCTCCCACTCAAACTTCAGATCGACCTACCATCCACAACCTCTCACAACCCAGCAAGACCTGTTTAACAACTCACTACTCCATTAATCCACCCATCAGTAACTCTACCACTTCACCCTCCTCCCTTCTCCATGACCTCTCAACCCTTCCCCCCCCCCCCCCCCCCTATTTCCTCCAACACTTTCTCCCTTATTCCCCCCCAATATCTTCCCCAATAACCTCAAAACACTCCATTCTATCAACATTTTCCCTCCCTTCCCCCATTCCATTCCATCAACCCTAATCCTCCTCCCTCCCCCTCTCCCCCCAGGTGTATGAAGAAAGTCGTACAGCCAATCAGAACTACAGGACGGTGGAAGGGCAGCTGGAAGAGGAAAGGGAACGCACAGCTGAGCTACAAAAGCAGCTAGCTAAGCTTCAACACGCCCTCAATGTGGCTAGCAGGAAGCTGCAGTCTGAAGAGAAGGGTGGGTGGTGTGGTGTGGTGTGGTGTGGTATGGTGTGGTGTGGTGTGGTGGTGTGGTGTGGTGTGGTGTGGTATGGTGTGGTGTGGTGTGGTGTGACGTGACGTGGTTTGGTGTGGTGTGGTGTGGTGTGGTGTGGTGTGGTGTGGTGTGGTGTGGTGTGGTGTGACGTGGTGTGGTGTGGTATCTTGTGGTGTGGTGTGGTGTGGTGTGGTGTGGTGTGGTGTGGTGTGGTGTGGTGTGGTGTGGTGTGGTGTGGTGTGGTGTGGTGTGGTGTGGTGTGGTGTGGTGTGGTGTGGTGTGGTGTGGTGTGGTGTGACGTGGTGTGGTATGGTGTGGTGTGGTGTGGTGTGGTGTGACGTGGTGTGGTATGGTGTGGTGTGGTGTGGTGTAGTGTGGTGTGGTGTGGTGTGGTGTGGTGTGGTGTGGTGTGGTGTGGTGTGGTGTAATGTGTGGCGTGAATATATTTTGCATGGTGTGATTTTAAACAACCCCCAAACCCCCATTGACTAACCAACTTCCCCTATTTTCCATTTCAAACCCCAAAGGAATCAAACCAGAAGCGTTTGAGGAGGTGAAGAGGAAGTTGGCAGGGAGAATAGTAGAGTTGGAAGGACAGCTGGAGAACATACTGTCCAAGTGTCTGGGCCTTGAAAAGATTAAGTCTCATCTGCAAGCTGAACTTGACTCCACGGCCGCTGAAGTAGAAAAGGTGGGTGGATTGATGGGTGAAAAGGTGGGTGGATTGATGGGTGGAATTGGGGGTTGGTTGGTGGGTGGAACTGGGGGATGGTTGGTGGGAGGAACTGGAGGTTGGAATGATGGGTGGAAATGTTGGAGTGAAAGAATGAAGGAGTAAATGGGTGGATGGATAAAAGTGGGTTAATGGAATAAGAACTTGGTAGATGAATAATTCTTCTTTATGCATCCATTTAACCATGCACCCATCCATGCATGCATTCATCCATGGATGCACTCATCCATTCATGCATCCATCTGTCCATGCACCCATCCATTCATGCATTCATCCTTGCATGCACTCATACATTCATTCATCCATCCATCCATGCACCCATCCATTCATGCATTCATGCATCCATGCACCCATCCATTCATGCATCCATCCATTCATGCACCCATCCATGCATGCATCCATCCATGCATGCACCCATCCATTCATTCATGCACCCATCCATGCATCCATCCATCCATCCATGCATCCATCCATCCATCCATGCACCCATCCATTCATGCACCCATCCATCCATGCACCCATCCATTCATGCTTTCATCCACCCATGCACCCATCCATGCCAGTCCAACGCAGCTAGCTCTCTGCTGGAGAAGAAAAACAAGCAGATGGAGAAGCACCTCACAGACTCCAAACAGAAAGAGGCTCTGCTGGAGAAGTGAGAAGAGATGCATGCATGGATGAATGCGTGCATGAATTCTTTAAAAAATGCATTGAGGAACGCATGCATGAATGCCTAAAAGAATGCATTAAGGAACGCATGCATGAAATAATGTATGCATGGATGAATGCATGCATTAATGAATGAATAAATGAATGCCTAAAAGGATGCATGAATGAAGGCACGCATGAATGGATGCATAGATGGATTGCTTCATGGATGGATAGAAAAATCCTCCTACCCTTTTCATTTACAAAACTCATTTATTCGATTTCACAAACATACGCACCAACGCATCTCTGAACACACCATCACCCACCCTCACTCGCCACCATTTTCCCACTCTTCATCTCACCCTCCCACCCTCCCCCCCCTCTCAAACACCAACCCTCCCCATCAACCCCCCCCCCTCAAGGACGATAGAGGAGCACCGTAAAGAGTTGAAGGGGGCTTCGTTGGAGGTGGTGAGGCTGAGGAACGACCTTCACGACTCCAGAGACTCCATGGAAACACTCGTCCGTAACAACGCCCGCATGATGGGTGTGTGGTGTGGTGTGGTGTGGTGTGGTGTGGTGTGGTGTGGTGTGGTGTGGTGTGGTGTGGTGTGGTGTGGTGTGGTGTGGTGTGGTGTGGTGTGGTGTGGTGTGGTGTGGTGTGGTGTGGTGTGGTGTGGTGTGGTGTGGTGTGGTGTGGTGTGATGTGGTGTGGTGTGGTGTGGTGTGGTGTGGTGTGGTGTGGTGTGGTGTGGTGTGGTGTGGTGTGGTGTGGTGTGGTGTGGTGTGGTGTGGTGTGGTGTGGTGTGGTGTGGTGTGGTGTGTTGTATCGTGACGTAGTATGGTACAATGAGGCGGTATACTGTATTTTTTCTTTCTGCTTCTCCTCCTCCTCTTCTTCTTCCTCTTCTTCTTTTTCCTCTTTTTCCGCCCTTTTCTCCTCTTCCTCCTCTTCTTCCTTTTTTTCATCCTATTCTTCTTCCTCCTCCTCCTCTTCACAGACGAAATGAATGAGCTAGTAGCACAACACTCTGAAGCCCAGAAGAAAGTGATGGACTTGGAGAAAAACATGAGGGTATGTGTAGATATATCTGTGTGTATCTGTGGATGTGTGTTTGTGTGGGTGTCCAAGCTATCTTAAGCCACGACACAACCTCTTTTTACTTCCCGTCACAACCAAACTTGAAGTCAATCACTCATAGCTTATTTCCCAATTTTTCAATCTACTCAATCCTACAAAACTTTCAAATCTCATCGCCAAAAACCCCTCAACACTCTCAAACCCCCCAAAACCACCAAAACCTCCAAACCCCCCCAAAACCCTCAACACCCTCAAAACCCCCCAAAACCTTCCCAAAACCCCCAAAATTCCCCAAAAATCCCCCAAAACCTTCAAAAGCTCATAACCCAAGATCACACCTCCAACCACCCATCTCCAACCACCCACCTCCAACCAGCGCCTGGAGATGGAGAAGGAGGCTCTGCAGAGAGCCATGGAAGACACAGAAGCTTCCTTGTCTCAGGAAATGACCAGGCACCAGCGGCTGAACCAAGAGGTCGCCCTTTCCAAGGGCGAGATTGAAAAGCTGCTGACTGAAAAGGACGCTGAGATTGAGTCGATCAGGTGGGGTGTTTTTGGGGTGTTCATGGGTTTTTTTTGATTGTTCTTTGGGTTTTTGGTGGTGTTTTATGAACGATTTTTGGGTGTTTTGGGGTGTTTTGAAATTCTTTGAAGGTATTTTGAGTTTTCGAAAGTTTTTGGGTGAGAAATAACTATTAAAAGTTGGCCTTTTTGGGTGTTTGTCTGTACCTGGTTGGGAAGAGGAAAGGTGTTGGAACGTGAAAAAAATTACGCAATTTCAACCACACCACACCACACCACACCACACCACACCACACCACACCACACCACACCACACCACACCACACCACACCACACCACACCACACCACACCACACCACACCACACTACACAATACCACACCACACTACACCACACCACACTACACCACACCACACCACAACACACCAACCACACCACACCACACCACACCACACCACACCACACCACAACACACCAACCACACCACACCACACCACACCACACCACACCACACCACACCAACCACACCACACCACACCAATCACACCACACCACAGAAAAACTCATCAGCGCTCCTTGGACGAGTTACAGGGGTGTTTGGAACAGGAGAACAAGTTGAGGATGGAAGTGATGAGGGAAAAGCAACAGCTGCAGCAGGAGGTGGATGGCGTTCCAACTTCTCCCATTGACTTCCACAATTTCCCTTCCACCTTGGCTATGATCTAGTCACCACAACCCCATCCAACCCCTCACCACAACACCCCATCCAACCCCTCACCACAACACCCCTCCAACCCCTCACCACAACACCCCATCCAACCCCTCACCACAACACTCCTCCAACCCCTCACCACAACACCCCTCCAACCCCTCACCACAACACCCCATCCAACCCCTCACCACAACACCCCTCCAACCCCTCACCACAACACCCCATCCAACCCCTCACCACAACACCCCTCCAGCCCCTCACCACAACACCCCTCCAACCCCTCACCACAACACTCCTCCAACCACTCACCATAACACCCCTCCAACCCCTCACCACAACACCCCCTCCAACCCCTCACCACAACACCCCTCCAACCCCTCACCACAACACCCCTCCAACCCCTCACCACAACACCCCATCCAACCCCTCACCACAACACCCCTCCAACCCCTCACCACAACACCCCATCCAACCCCTCACCACAACACCCCTCCAACCCCTCACCACAACACCCCTCCAACCCCTCACCACAACACCCCTCCAACCCCTCACCACAACACCCCTCCAACCCCTCACCACAACACCCCATCCAACCCCTCACCACAACACCCCTCCAACCCCTCACCACAACACCCCATCCAACCCCTCACCACAACACCCCTCCAACCACTCACCACAACACCCCTCCAACCCCTCACCACAACACCCCTCCAACCCCTCACCACAACACCCCTCCAACCCCTCACCACAACACTCCTCCAACCCCTCACCACAACACCCCTCCAACCCCTCACCACAACACCCCTCCAACCTCTCACCACAACACCCCTCCAACCCCTCACCACAACACCCCATCCAACCCCTCACCACAACACCCCTCCAGCCCCTCACCACAACACCCCTCCAACCACTCACCACAACACCCCATCCAACCCCTCACCACAACACCCCTCCAACCCCTCACCACCATCCAACTTCAAAGACAACCCACCTACTCCTTTAACAACTCTTCAATGCCACGCCTATTCATCTTTCTTCTCCCTTCCTCTCTTTCTTTCCCTCTTTTTCTTCTTTTTTTTTCCTCTTTTTTTTTCTTTTTTTCTCTTTTTTTTTTCTTCCTATTTTTCTTTTTTTAATTTTTTCTTCATCTTTATCTTCTCAACTTCTTTTCTCTCCATCTTCTTGGAATTATCCTTTTTCACAATCCACCCTCCAACCCCCCATTCCACCCTCCAACCCCCCATTCCACCCTCCAACCCCCCATTCCACCCTCCAACCCCCCATTCCACCCTCCAACCCCCCATTCCACCCTCCAATCCCCCATTCTACCAATTCCACCAACTGCCCCAACTCCAAAAATCTTTCAAACCCCCTCAATCTCATAAATCTTCTTTAATCCTTCAAACTCTTCCCCCCCCCCCCAATCTTCTTAATCTCTCCCCCCTCTCTAATCTTCCTTATCTTTCCCCCCCCCCCCAATCTTCTTAATCTCTCCCCCCCTCTCTAATCTTCCTTATCTTCCCCCCCCCCCCCCCCCCAATCTTCTTAATCTCTCCCCCCTCTCTAATCTTCCTTATCTTTCCCCCCCCCCCCCAATCTTCTTAATCTCTCCCCCCCTCTCTAATCTTCCTTATCTTTCCCCCCCCCCCCCAATCTTCTTAATCTCTCCCCCCCTCTCTAATCTTCCTTATCTTTCCCCCCCCCCCCCCCCCAATCTTCTTAATCTCTCCCCCCCTCTCTAATCTTCCTTATCTTTCTCCCCCCCCCCAATCTTCTTAATCTCTCCCCCCTCTCTAATCTTCCTTATCTTTCCCCCCCCCCCAATCTTCTTAATCTCTCCCCCCTCTCTAATCTTCCTTATCTTTCCCCCCCCCCCCCAATCTTCTTAATCTCTCCCCCCCTCTCTAATCTTCCTTATCTTTCCCCCCCCCCCCCCAATCTTCTTAATCTCTCCCCCCCTCTCTAATCTTCCTTATCTTTTCCCCCCTCCCTCAAGCTTCTTTATCTTTTCTCCTTACCCCAATCCTCCTACTCTTCTTTCTTTCCCCCCAATCTTCCTCTTTTTCTCTCCTTCTCCCCAATCTTCCTTCTTCTCCCCCCCCCCCTCCCCCCCCCCCCAATTTTTCTAATCTCCCCCCCCCCCCTTTTTCAGCTGGCAGAGGTGTTGGGTATAGTGGAGGAGACATCCAAAGGTCACGAAGACTCAAGCAAGCAAATCAAGAAGCTTCTGCACAAGATCACCGAACTGGAACGGGAACTGGATGGTGGGTGGTGGTGTTGATGGGGTGGTGGTGTTGGAGGGTGGTGGTGGTGGTGGTGGTGGTGGTGGTGGTGGGGTGGTGGTGGTGTGGGTGGTGGTGGGAGTGGTGGTATTGTTGGTAGTATTTTCAGTGGTGTTGTTGTTGCTGTTGGTGGTGTTGTTGTTGCTGTTGGTGGGGGTGATGTTGGTGGTGGTGTTGGTAGTGTTGATGGTGGTGTTGTTGGTAGTGTTGGTGGTGGTGTTGTTGTGGTTGTTGTTGGTGTTATTATTGTTTAGTTTTTCTGATTGTTGTTGTGGGTTGTAACGGTGTTGTTGGTGGCTTTGTTGTTGTTGTTGTTGTTACTAAAACCTTCACTAATTTCTTTGTTGTTGTTCATCGTTTTTCTCTCGTTTTTTGTATGTTGTCTTGTCTCTGTTGTTGTTTTTATTGTGGTTTTGTTGTCATCCAAACCACCCTGAGTGCTCTATATCTTTATCATTTTATCATTTTTGTTTGTTTTTTTTTCACAATAAAAATCAATTTAATTCATTCCACTTTTTTTTCATTCAAAATTTATCGATTTTTTGTTTGTTTTTATCATTTTTTTGAGTTTTCATTTGTTTTTTATTTTTTATTATTTCAATTTATTTTTTATTTTTTTATTTTAATTTATTTTTATTTTTTATTATTTTAATTTATTTTTAATTTATTAATTTATTATTTTAATTTATTTTTTATTTTTTTATTATTTCAATTAATTATATTTTATTCCAGGAGAGAAGGTGAGTTACGAAGACCTAGAGAAAGAGAAGGTGGAGGTGGAAGGAAGGCTCTCATGCCAGATTCTCAAGGTTGGTGTTGGTGTTATTGTTATTGTTATTGTTGTTGTTGTTGGTGGTGTTGTTGTTGTTGTTGTTGGTGTTGTTGTGGTGTTGGTGTTGTTGCTGTTGTTGTTGGTGTTGGTGGTGTTAGTGTTGTTGTTGTTGTTGATGGTGTTGTTATTGTTGTTGCTGTTGTTGTTGTTGTTGTTGTTGTTTATCTTAAGCGCCTGAGGATAGTCCTCAGATGCGCTAAAGCTGGTTGTGGAAGGCGCACAAGTTCATCATAGGAGGTCCCGATGTTGTGGCAGAAGCGGGCCCTTGCGAAAGCTGGGCAATTGAGCCAGAGGTGTTCGGCTGATTCGACCTCTTCCTCACAGAGTCGACAAAGGTCTGAATCTGCTTTTCCTGTGAGGTGCAGCCATCGGCGGAGACTTGGGTGGTGTCCGCTTCGGAACCTGACCAGATCCGTCAGTTCTGCCTTGTTAAGGGTGTTCTCCTTGATTTGGTTGGTGTTGGTGGTGTATAAGTCCAAGAAACGGTGATGGCTGCTCGAGAGTGGTCTGTCTTCTCGATGAATCACCGCTTTCCTGGTCTTTGAGTCTAAGTTCCGCTCGGCCGGTTGTGGTAAAGTGGATCCCCGCTTGGCTTCTGAGTCCGCCAGCTCATTGCCCCAAAGGTTACAGTGTCCGGGGGCCCAGACAATGAGTAGTTCTTTGGAACGAGTGATTCTGGCGATGGAGCGTTGATAGGTGACGATGATCGGGTCGGTTTGGTGTGGGTTGCCTGTGGCTTCCACTAGGGATTTGCAATCACAGACAATGACCGCCCTGTGCCAATCATTTTCACTCTCTAGCCACTTCAAAGCAGCTTCTAGCGCTGCTTTTTCCGCCGAGTAGGAACTGCTGCGCACCCCTGTAGGTGCGTGCCATCGGTGGAGGACTTTTTTGTCTCTGGCTATGATCATGCCAGCTCCACCGTTTCTGGTGCCATCTGTCGTAGAACCATCAGTGTAGATCTGGAGGTCGCTATGACCTACTTCCTCGATGGTTCGTTGGGCTTTTTCCAGTTGGACGATTCGAGGCATCGACTTGCTCGCTGGTGTCATGTAGATGGGGGCTGGAGGTGGGCGGTCCCAAGGGGGTGGGAGCCTCGCTTCGCCGGTTTGGTGTTGAGAGAACAGATTAAGTTCCCTTAAAACCGGTGTGGTCAATCCCCGCCAATCCGTTTTTACCAGTCTTTGAGGAGCTTGTCGGTCCAAGGTCAGTCTCCGGGGGTCAGTGTCAGCCTGTTGTAGCCAACTATCCGCCTTAAGAAGTGACAAGGTCTTGTACCTTGCTTCCAGTGGGGTGAGATGTGCCTCTTTTAGGACGAATTCTCCAGGGGTCGATCTTAGGTGACCAGTGATGGCTCTAGCTGCGTTCAGCTGGGCACTTTCAAGCTTCCCTAGGTTGGATTTCGATAACCAGGGAGCCCAAGCCTGTGAACCATATTCGGCCAAAGATCTTTGAATGGCGATGTAGATTGTTCTCAGCTCTGCTGGTCGCCATCCCCAAGTTGTGCCCCCAAGGGCACGGAGAATGTTCGTCCTCTTGGTCATAGCCTGGCATACCTTTTTAGCGTGCTCGCTGAAAGTGAGCTGTCGGTCGTATTGGACGCCTAAAAAGGTAGGAGCCGCGTTGAAGGAAAGGGGTAAACCTCTGATTGTAATATGCGGCTGCCATGACGCTTCAGCTGTGCATAGGCTGAAGAAAGAGACCTCACACTTGTTTGTATTAAGTGTGAGACGGGCATCATCACTCCACTTTACTACCTTGTCAACTTCTTTTTGGAGCTTCTTTGTCATATCTATTTTACTCCTTCCGCTGCATGCAATCGCCAGGTCATCGGCATAGGCACTCACGAGGGTTGTGTCTTCAAATTGCATGAGGAGATCATTAATATATATGACGAAGAGCAAGGGGGACAAAACTGATCCTTGTGGGAGACCTTCCTTGAAAGTTCTCGATCGCCCAACCTTGGCGTTGACCCTGACACGGGCTTGTCGGTTCGTCAGCCACGAACTGATCCACACCAGGAAGCGAGCCGGGATACCTAGAAGGTGCATCTTTTGCAGCAGACCTGTTCTCCAGACCCTATCATAGGCTTTGCTGAAGTCGAACAGGGTCATTCCTGTCCGTAGCCTCTCCGACGACTGGAATCCGTCAGAGATGTGTTGTGATAGGCGGAGGCATTGGTCCACTGTGCTTCGACCCTTCCGGAACCCGGCTTGCCATGGACTCAGCAGGGAATGCTCTTCAAGCCACCATGAGAGACGATTTACGATCATTCTTTCAAGTAGCTTGCAGATCGTTGATGTGAGGGCAATGGGCCGATAACTGTCTACCGACTGTGGGTCCTTATCTTTTTTGAGAAACGGGATGATGACCGCATCCCGCCAAGACTGAGGGCACCAGCCTTCGAGCCAACTGTGGTTAAGAATTTTGAGTAGTTCTACCTCCACGTCGGCTGGAAGGTGCTTGAGAAGGTCTGGTGCTATTTCATCTGGACCCGCCGCTTTTCCCACTTTGATCTGTTTAAGGGCACTCTGGAGCTCGTCCTGGTGGAAAGCCTGTTCTGGGGTACGTCTAGGGCATCTCAACAGGGATTGCATATCCTGTCGATGTTGCTTGACTGCCAGTCTGCTCACTCGGTCGCTAGTCCTGCTACTAACGCTGGCATATTCTTGTATAAAAGCGTTCGCTTTGGCCTGATCACGGTGGTACAGTCGGCCTTTATATTGCAAAGCCTTTCCTGTTGGCTGTTGCTCTTTATTCTTGAGGCCCCGAACTGTACGCCACGCTAACCTCGCGTCTTTTCCCGCTTTTATCTTTTCAAGGTGGTTGCGCCAGGACATGCGCTTTGCTTCTTCCACCTTTTCTGCCACTTCTTTGGATTTCTGCAGCCATGCTGTGCGGTTCAAAGCCAGGTTGCGACGAAGTCGGTTGCGCTCTTTCATGAGACACTTGATTTCGTCGTTCATGTAAGGAGTTTCATTTGTCCTGAGAACTCTGAGCGGTATGGTCATTGAGGCTGCTTTTTTCAAAGCTTCTGTGAAGATGAAGAGCTTCTTCGAGGGAACCTCTTCTGCAGCCAGCTCAGTGAGGGACTCCATGACAATTTCTTGGAACCTGGTTCAGTTAGCTTTGTGGTAGTTTGGACGAGTTTTAGTCTTTTGGTTTTCATAACCAACTCCCTGGTTCCACTTTATCAGCACCGGGAAGTGGTCAGAGTTTAGCTCGTTCAGAACTGACCAATCAAAATTATTTGCCGCATCAGCATCTACCAGGGTGATATCCGGGGAGCTGAAGCCTGGACCTTGGTTGTTGCGAGAAGCTCGAGTGGGAGTGCCATCGTTGAGGACCAGCTTGAAGTTGTCTTCCGCCCATTGTAACAGTGTTGTTCCA
>OX387260.1:5287713-5292713 GCA_947562095.1 Branchellion lobata
CGGCAGGAGAGGCGCTTGAGGGAGGTGGGGTCGGTGTGTCAGGAAAGCATGGCGGAACACCAACAGCTGCAAGACCTCGTTGAACAACTGCACCATAAACTCAAGGCGTACAAAAGACAGATTGATGAACTGGTGAGGGGGGGGGGGAGGAGGAAAGGGGGAAGGGGGAAGGGGGGGGGGGGGGGGGGGGGGAGGGTTGGAGGAGTTGGGTGAAAAAGGAGAAAAAATGAGTGGGTAATAAGAAGAGAGGGGTCAAAAAGGAAAATGGCCGGCTGGTTTGATAGGATGGAGAGTTGGGTGTGCTTAGAAGAGAAGACTTGAAGTGGTTTGAGGGAGTATGGAAGAGTCATCATTACCACACCTTCCTTTCACCTTTTCCTCATTTATTTTCCCCCTTTCCATCCTTTTTTCCCCAACCTTTTCCTTCCCCACCCCCCCACCCCCATTTTAACCCCATTTCTTCCCCATCTCCCCACCTTCCCATCTCCCCACCTTCCCATCTCCTTACCCCACCATCCCACCAACCCCCCATCTTCCAACCCTTCCACCCCCACTCCCCAGGAAGAGGCGTCAAAGGTGAACACAGCCAGGTACCGAAAGACGCAGCAGGAGATGGAACACGCCTTCGAAAGGGCCTCTGTTGCTGAAACTTCTTTGTGCTCTCTCAAGGTGGGAATGGGGGTTGGGGGTTTTGATGGGGGAATGGGGGAAGATAGCTGAGATGGGGGAGGATGGGGGAGGGTGGGGGAGGATGGGGAAGATGAGGAAAGGATGGAAAGGATGAAGGGAGGATGAGGGAATGAGGGAAGGATGGGGAAGAGATGGGAAGGGTGGAATGAAATAGAGAATATGGGGTGAGAATAAAAGAGGGTGGAATGAAGATGGAAAGGAGTCGAAGCTTTGGAGTTTTTTTCTGGGTGGAAGAATGGGTCTTGGAGAGAAGTTTGAGGGTAGTTTTGGATTACTATGCTAGGACGGGTGTTTGAATGGATTTATAGAAGGATTTGATGGAGAGGACTGGGATAGTGTTGGTGGTGTGAAGAGAGCTCATAAAACCACACCACACCACACCACACCACACCACACCACACCACACCACACCACACCACACCACACCACAACACACCACAACACACCACACCACACCACACCACACCACACCACACCACACCACACCACACCACACCACACCACACCACACCACACCACACTACGGTACCACACCACACCATACCACACCACACCACACCACACCACACCACACCACACCACACCACACCACGGCACACCCCACCACATCATACCACACTACGGTACCACACCACACCATACCAAACCACACCACACCACACCATGGTACCATGGTCCACAGGCTGGCAACAGAGGCAGCAGGTGTAGCAGTGTAGTCCCTTCTGAGACCTTCAGATCTCAACGCCTTTCCAGAGCCTCTTCTGAAATCAAACACATCGCCAATGAAGAAGATTTCGATTTTTGAAAGGGGTGTTTTTAGAAAGATTATGGGGAAGTTTTGAAGGGTTTGGAGAGGTTTGGGGAGGGTTTTAGAAAGGTTTGAGGGGGTTTTTGGGGCTTGAAGAGGTTTTGAAAGATCGTTGAATCTTGTAAATTATATTAGAAACATTTGGAAAAATTTTGAGAAAATTTAAAAGGGTTGGAAATTTGACGAATTGATTTGAAAAAAATATTTTTGAAATATCAAAAAGCAGATTTAAAAGCTTGACGAAGGCCGAAATGGCTGAAAAAAGAACGGAAAAGGAAGAAGATGGAGGGTGGAATGAAAGGGGGGGAGGAACCGGAAGTCTGGGGGTAGGGGAAAGATGGGGAAAGAGTTAAAAGAGAGGGGGGGGGTGGAAAAAAGCCCCTGTTTGTTTTTTTGTTGAGATTTTCGTTTACACGCGTAACTTTCGTATGGGTATCTTCGTTTTCCCTCGTCCGTACGTTCTCAACGCTCCAACAAAACCAAGCTTTGCAAATAAAAAGTCAAAGTCACTTTTAAAGGTTGTTCCTCATAACATTGTTGTTGTTGTTGTTGTTGTTGTTGTTGTTGTTGTTGTTGTTGTTGTTGTTATTATTATTATTGTTGTTGTTGTTGTTGTTGTTGTTGTTGTTGTTGTTGTTGTTGTTGTTGTTGTTGTTGTTGTTGTTGTTGTTGTTGTTGTTGTTGTTGTTGTTTAAAATAGTCGATAAATATAAATGAATAAATATTCATGAACATTAATAAATCGATGAATAAATAAATAAATTAATTAATAAATAAACAAGTAAATGAATAACGAGACAAACAAGTAAATGAATAAATAAACAAATAAACAAAGAAATAAATAAATGAGGATCCATAATTGATTCACCTGCGACCGTGCAAACGTTATTCGAGTCGTGATTGCTTTTCAGGTGTGTTGTTTGCTATTGCAACTGGCCAACATTGAAGCTGTTTTCAAACCATGTTTTTGTTTTTTTTATTTTTTCAAGCATATTTCAACCACATACGTCTCACCCCCGCTTGATGGCCTTATAGAAGTGTTATAACTGGAGAGAAAATTGAAAAATTCAAATGTTTACTTAATAATAATCATTCATTTATCATTATTTGGTGTGATTAATTCATTAATCCATTCATCCATCAATTCAGTATTCGATTAATCTGTTTATCAATCAATTCACCAATCAACCAACTCATTCATGCATTCATCCATTAACAAAAGTATTCGTTAATCTATTAATTAGTTCGTCTATTTATCCATCAACGCATTCATCCCTTAATTCATTCATCCATAACCTCATTCATCCATTCACCCATTTATACATTCATTCATTAATTTATTCATCCATTAACCCATTAATTCATTCATTCATTCACTCATTCACTCATTCATCCATTCACCCATTAACTCATTCATTCATTCACCCATTAACTCATTCATTCATTCACCCATTAATCAATTCATCCATTCATCCATCAATCCATTCATCCATTCATATTAATTCAATCATTTTTGATCTGTTCTGGCACCAAGGCTGAACCACCATTGCGCTTAAAATACCTTTTTAAATCATTTTTTGAAATAAAAAATGTCGTTTTGTGGTTTTGTCGTTTGTCATTTCAGATAAAATATCTTTTCTCATCTCCTGAATAATAAAAAGTTATCAATCACCATTAGATCTTCTGTTTGTTTTATTTCAATTTATTTTTTATTCATTCATTCATTTTATTATTTATTTATTTATTTATTTATTTTATTATTTATTTATTATTTATTTTATTATTTATTTTATTATATATTCATTATTTATTTTATTATTTATTTATTTATTATTTATTTTATTATTTATTTATTATTTACGTAATGATTTTTTTATTTTTTAATAATTTCATTCATCTTCTATTTTTAAATTTCCTTTCATAATCTTTCTCAACCCGCCCATCCCTATCGAAAGATGGTTCCACCACGTGATTTCACTCTACTTCGTCTCTTGTTGTTTCTTTTTTGTTATTGGTATTATTGTTGTTGTTATTATTATTATTCATATTATTCATATCTTTCGTCATTTTATTGTTTTTTTTATTTAGTTATTCAAAATTTTACTCATTGTTTTATTATTATTGTTATTATAATTCCATCATTACTATTTTGATTATTATTATTATTATTATTATTATTATTATTATTATTATTATTATTATTATTATTATTATTATTATTATTATTATTATTATTATTATTATTATTATTGTTTTTATTATTATTTTTTTTATTTTATTATTATTATTATTATTATTATTATTATTATTATTATTATTATTGTTTTTATTTTTATTTTTTATTATTATTATTATTATTATTATTATTATTATTATTATTATTATTATTATTATTATTATTATTATTATTATTATTATTATTATTATTATTATTATTATTACTATTATTATTATTATTACTATTATTATTATTATTATTATTATTATTATTATTATTATTATTATTATTATTATTATTATTATTATTATTATTATTATTATTATTATTATTATTATTATTATTATTATTATTATTATTATTATTATTATTATTATTATTATTATTATTATTATTATTATTATTATTATTATTATTAGTTCCTTTCAGCATTAGTGATTAATACTTATTGTCAGCTCAAAAATCAGAATAATAATAAAGTTATTGCAAAAAACAATAATAATAATAATAATAGTAATAATAATAACAAAAATAATAATAATAATAATAATAATAATAATAATAATAATAATAATAATAATAATAATAATAATAATAATAATAATAATAAAAATAATAATAATAATAATAACTATGATAACGTTAACATTTTTATTACTATTGTTCATAATAACAATTTTGATGACATTAAGTTATCATACTTTGTTAATCGTATCACTTTTATTATTATTTTTATTTACATTAATTATTGTTACCTATATTTATTATTATTATTGTTATTTTTTATTATGTTTCTTCTTGTGTTTCCGTATGTTCATTATTTGAACCAATCAGCCCTCTGTTTGTTTACACAACAAACCAACAGTCCAACAAACAGCAATAACAAAACTTATTAATTTATTATCATTATTATTATTTTTATTAATATTATTATTATTATTATTTATATTATTATTTGTAGTAGTAGTAGTAGTAGTAGTAGTAGTAGTAGTAGTAGTAGTAGTAGTAGTAGTAGTAGTAGTAGTAGTAGTAGTAGTAGTAGTAGTAGTAGTAGTAGTAGTAGTAGTAGTAGTAGTAGTAGTAGTAGTAGTAGTAGTAGTAGTAGTAGTAGTAGTAGTAGTAGTAGTAGTAGTAGTAGTAGTAGTAGTAGTAGTAGTAGTAGTAGTAGTAGTAGTAGTAGTAGTAGTAGTAGTAGTAGTAGTAGTAGTAGTAGTAGTAGTAGTAGTAGTAGTAGTAGTAGTAGTAGTAGTAGTAGTAGTAGTAGTAGTAGTAGTAGTAGTAGTA
>OX387260.1:5297713-5305213 GCA_947562095.1 Branchellion lobata
GACCATCATCTTCAGTGAGGGCTTTCGTTTGCAAAGCATTCATTTCAAACATCTACTCCACCCTCATGACCACCAATTGATGAATTACTCCATAAACCCCCCACTAAATATCGCCCTAGTTTAAACCATCTCACCAAATGATTCTTGTTTTTCAGCTGGAATCATCTACTACATGAGTGCGTTTGGAATAACAGCAGGGGTGCACCGACTGTGGTCGCACAAGTCCTACAGGGCCAAGCTTCCCCTCCGCATCTTCCTCGCCTTCTGCAACTCTATGGCTTTCCAGGTACTTTTTATCATATGTTTTATCCTCCATTTTATAGGTTTAACTTTCAATTATTCAAGTTGTGCAACATTCCAGTTTCAAAATTGTGTAACTCTATTTTCCAACTTTTAATTTTTTTGTATAATTGATGTAAAGTTTTATTGTATAAATATTTTATTTCTCCCTTGTGGCTTCAAAACTCTACAGTGTTAATGCCACTATAATATTATTCATGTTTGTATTGTATTATATTGTATTTCATCATACATGTGATTCTCCATTGTATGAATGGCATAATTTTTCTATCTACAACGTGATCCCATCCTTCACCACCACCAAAAGACCCATCCAATAACTGAACAATACACAACCCTTCAAAACCACCCAACCACCCCATCTTTTTCTCCCCCCACCAACCACCCCATCTTTCTCTCCCCCCGCCAACCACCCCATCTTTCTCTCCCCCCGCCAACCACCCCATCTTTCTCTCCCCCCGCCAACCACCCCATCTTTCTCTCCCCCCACCAACCAGAACGACATAATAGAGTGGAGTCGGGACCACCGTTTGCACCACAAGTTCTCAGAGACCGATGCAGACCCCCACAACGCCAAGAGAGGTTTCTTCTTCTCACACTGTGGGTGGCTGATGGTGAGGAAACACCCCGAGGTGAAGGAAAAGGGCAAGATGCTCGACATCTCCGACCTCCTCTCTGACCCCGTGTGCCTCTTCCAACGCAAGTCAGTTGGGCTTGCAGTGGGGGTGGTGGTGGTAGTGGTGGTGGTGGTGGTGGTGATGGTGGTGGTGGTGTTGGGGGGGTAGTGGTAGGTATGCTTGGATTTGTGTGGGTGTGTTTGTTTGTGTGTGTTAGTGTATGTAGGTGAATGGTGGATTTATGTATGTGTTTGTGTGGGTGTCCAAGTCAGTGTAAATGTTTCTGGAAAATTCCACTTAACCACTTCTCCAAAAAACTACCCTACCCAACACAGATACTACCTCTGGTCGGTCCTTCTGGCTTGTTTCATCCTCCCAACCGTCATTCCTTGGTATTTCTGGGGCGAGTCCCTGTGGACAGCCTACCTGGTGTGTTCCATATTCCGATACACCGCAGTCCTTAACTTCACATGGTGTGTCAACTCAGTGGCTCACCTGTGGGGTAACAAACCCTACGACCGTCGCATCAACCCCGTCCAGAACATCGGAGTTACCCTTGGAGCTGCTGGAGAAGGGTGAGGAGTGATTGGAGGGTTTGGTGGATGTTGGGGTGAATGCTGGGGTACTTTGTGGTGCTTGGGAATGGGGGTAAGAGGCGGGAGTTTTGAGGGTTATGTGAGAATGATCCTTCCTCGAGGGAGAATGAGTGGTTTGCTATCAGCCATCATCCACCCTCATAACTATGTATGGAGATAATGACCACTGCCACCGCCACCACCACCACCGCTGCCACCACCACTGCCACTGCTACCACCACTGCCACAGGTACCACAACTACCACCACTCATTCCCATCGGACTACTCGTGCAGTGAGTTTGGCTGGAAGTTGAACCCCTCGACCCTCTTCATCGACCTCATGGCTCTCGTCGGCCTGGCAACCAACCGTAAGAAGATGGACGCCGACATGGTGGAAAGGAGGAGACAAAAAACCGGGGATGGAACCGTGGGATTCAATCTGTGGTGATCGGGCGATTAGAATATAATTGTGTTTAATTTAATTATGGAGTGAGTGGTAACTGTGATTTTTAAATATAGCATAATTACTCGGCGAATATTAATTATAATTACGTGGGGGTTATTATTCATAATATAATTGTATGGTGAGTCAATAATTATAATATTAATATGGTATAACATATGAAGATATGGAGGAGAGAAATGGGTGGGTTGGTGGAGAGGAGTTAAGAGGAAAGATTTAAGGTTTGTTGGTGGGGTATTCGCGGATTTGGGAAGGTTGTGGGGGTTTGAGGGAGTTTTTGCGATTTGTAGTGGGTTGTGGCGGTTTGTGGTGGTTGTGGCGGTTTGTAGTGGTTTGTAGTGGTTGTGGCGGTTTTTGGCGGCTTGTAGTGGTTGTGGCGGCTTGTAGTGGTTGTGGCGGTTTGTAGTGGTTGTGGCGGTTTGTAGTGGTTGTGGCGATTTGTAGTGGTTGTGGCGATTTGTAGTGGTTGTGGCGGTTTTTGGTGGCTGGTTTTGGAGGAGTATGAAGGACAGTGGCAGATGTTACTTTGGCGGTGTTCACTTTTAGTTTGAGAAGCGCTTCGTTCTGGACCATATTTTATCTTTAGTCGGTTACTTTCCTCTTGTGGCGTTGATGCGGGGGAAGAAGAAAAGGAGGAGGAGGAGGAGGAGGAGGAGGAGGAGGAGGAGGATGAAGAAGATAATGCCGATGGTGGTGGTGGAGAGGAAGAAGAGGATGATGAGGGTGATGCTGATAATGATGGCACGACTTGTTACGTTAATACTCAATACTGGTACTGCGTTGTTAAGGAGGCTTGACCGCCTGGCAACCGTAATGGCAGTCGAGGACTTGTATTGGTTGGTGATGATAGTGTGGATGGATGATAGTAACACCAAGGCAACAGTTTTTTTTGCATGGCTGTTGCATGGCAACGAGATGATAACGGCAGGAAACACTGAATGGGTGATGAGTCACCGCCAGCACCGGTAGCTTTAACTTCGCGTTGATTTCTTGTGATGATGTCATTGATATCAATACACCATTGCAACCGCTGTCGATTCGATGCAACAACGACAATAATTAGATCATAAAAATGACAAAGATTACATCATATTCACACCAATAATTACGTCATAACAATGATGAGCCATCTCTATTCAAGTGTATGCATACAACCCGTAAACGGTTATAATCAACGAGAGAATGTTCTCAAGTTCACTTTTAAACGGTCCAAAAGCCACTCCAGATGCGTTGGATCGCACGCAATCTTACACGTCTGCTTTTCCTTTAATTATGTGGCGCTTAACTTTTGAGCACTTTGTGACGTCATAGTCTCATCGTTGAGTCGTTCGCTTGTTTCGAATGTTCTCCTCACTCTTCGTTATCGTTCAATTCGTTGTTAACTTTTTGTTGAGATGAAGTATTATTTAAAATTAATTTAATTACTTGATAATAAATTAATTACTTAAATTAACTTTTAAATTCATCATTATGGCATTTTCTAATTGGATCGAATTTTATTTCTCATTAACATTGATAATATAATGACGTAATAATAATATCATTTTGACTTCACGAAAGTTTAACACCAGCTTCTCACGACCCAGCACTGCACAGCCTTATCAAATCTTGATTTAATTTAACCACTAAAAGTTAATTAAGGGGTAATATTGATTAAACGTGTATATGAATTCGATGTGGTGATGATGATGATGATGATGATGATGATGATGATGAAGATGAGGAGGAGGAGGAAGAAGAGAAAGGTGTGGTGTGTGTGTATTTAGGTGAAGCACACACGACAACCAAAGCAAAACTAGCTAGGTGTAACTGTAGAAAGTGCGGACGCAGGAGGACCCTTAGATAATAATAATAATAAATAATAATAATAATAAATGATAATAATAATATCCGATGAGGCCACCAAATGGCGAGCAGTGCATACAAACCATAACCTTGATGAACAATCAAGAAAACATTTGAAGTATAATGAAGTCAGTATTCAGGTAAGTATATAAATATGAATTAGAGTATGTTTGTGTATATATGTCATAAAAATCAATATATATATATATATATATATATATATATATATATATATATATATATATATATATATATATATATATATATAATGACGTAATACGGGTGGATGGTGTTACAAAGAATAAAAAATTCACAAATTAGTAGGTTGTATAAAATTTAACAGAATGAATACTTATTCATGGGGTCTAATACGATTTGAATATATTTAATACTAATTAAATAGATATTCGATAGATTCATTAGAGGTTCAATAGGTTGGAACTTGAGGTAATTGGTGCGAATAATACGGATTTGATAGAGAATTAATAAGTTTAATGGATGAATCATTTAAATAAATAATTCAAATAAATGAATATTTTAAATAAATGACTAATTAAAATAAATGAATAATTTAAATAAATGAATATTTTAAATAAATGACTAATTAAAATAAATGAATAATTTAATTAAGTGGATATTTTAATTAAATGGATAATTAAAATAAATGGATAAGTTAATCATATGGATAGATTAATTGAACGGCAGCCCTTGAAAACAAGGGAGGTAGGGTATGGGATAGAGTCGTAACGTTTGAAGTGCAAATAATTCATTATGAGCCAATATGTATGCATATCATGAAAAGTGTGAATACTTCGGTGACGAAGAGACGAATTGTCTAATTAATTTTTGACCCAGTGTGGATTGATGACGGGATGTGGATTGATGACGGGATGTGGATTGATGACGGGATGTGGATTGATGACGGGATGTGGATTGATGACGGGATGTGGATTGATGACGGGATGTGGATTGATGACGGGATGTGGATTGATGACGGGATGTGGGTTGATGACGGGATGTGGATTGATGACGGGATGTGGATTGATGACGGGATGTGGATTGATGACGGGATGTGGATTGATGACGGGATGTGGATTGATGACGGGATGTGGATTGATGACGGGATGTGGGTTGATGACGTGAATCCGAATTGATGACGCGATGCGAAGTGATGACGTGAATGTGAATTGATGACGTAAATGTGAAATAATCAGCTTAACAAATATTTGCGACTAAGACGTCTTAATAAATAATTTCCGATCGGCATGTGGGCCGAGAAAAGGTGTAAGAGAAATGAACAAAGAAGTTTAAAAGTTAATTTGAAATAATTAATCTTTTAAAAACTTTAATTCTCAAAAATTAAAAATTAATAAATCGAAAATAAATTAGTGGTTAACGAAATAACACAAGTAACGACGCAACAGTGTAACGGCGCCCGGCCGATGAAGATGACAAATAAGAAACATTAGGATAAGATTGAAATGGAGATTAAGAGAGGTTAAAAGTCGAATCAGGATCAGGAAAGATTAAAAAGATTAGATTAAGATGAAGATTATCAATTCCTTGTTAAATCTGGATGAGGAAAAGGGTGGAAGGATTAGATTAAGACGAAGATTTATAATTCATTAGTTGAAACTAAACGGAAAGGGAAGAGAAGATAAGATTAGGGAGAGTGGTAATCATTATATATGTACAAACAGAGAACTGGTGTTTTTCAAAAGTAAAAATGTAAATTAAACGCTAAATAATTTCTCTTGAAAGGAACATTAGCAGACTGTGAGACTAATGGTGAAGTTTTGAGGTTATGAAACGTAATTGAAGAACTGAAGAGTTACAAAAGACATACAAATACATTATCATTATTATCATTATTATTATTATTATCATTATTATTATTATTATTTTTATTATTATAATTATCATTATTATTATTTTTATTATTACAATTATCATTATTATTATTATTATTATTATTATTATTAGTTATTATAATCATTATTATCATTATTATTATTATTATTATTATTATTTATATTGTATTATCAGTATTAGCAACATTTTTTATTGTTAGTAGCAGCAGCAGTAATACCAACCATTATTACTGATTGTAATATTATTATAACTAATTAGTAGTAAAATTATTATTTTTTAATAATAATTATTATTATTTATTATCATTAGTAGTAGTATTAGTATTGTTAGTAATATTATTATTATTATTATTATTAGTATTATTAGTAATATTATTATTATTATTATTATTATTAGTAGTAGTAGTAGTAGTATTATTATTATTATTATTATTATTATTATTATTATTATTATTATTATTATTATTATTATTGAGAATACTTGTAGAGGCTTGCTTGAGATGCGACGAGGGAAGGGGCGTATCGGGATGAAAACGAAAATGCATCAATGGCAGTCGAACTTTAAATGCTTTGGCGCCAAATGTGAAAAGTGGATTAGATCAAAAGAACGTGGAAGAATGAATAAATAATAGGTGAAAATAATTTCCAAAAAAATATCCGATAGGTCTTCCAACAATGCGTAGAAGCCGAGGTAAGGTATTTCGAAGGATTCCGATAATTCGAGAAATAAACGAATAAATTGCATAAATTTGAAAGTTAATTATGTAATTAAATATTTAATTAAGTGTATAATTGGGAAAATAAATAATTTATTCGTTTAAAATAATTTAAAAGTGAAAGAATTCAAAAGCTGGTTACGCGAAACAAGGGATTCAAGGAGACTGGCTGAGAAATGGCGGATCTACGCTGAATAAATAGCTTTCGAATAGGAATTCACTTTTAAACTTCAAGTAACGCCCATTAGATCTACCCTCCAAGTGTTAGTGCATGTGCTCGTGCATCTTTTGAACATCTTCTTCTTCCTCCTCCTCCTCCTCCTCCTCCTTCTCCTCCTCCTCTTCCTCCTCCTCCTCCTCCTCCTCCTCCTCCTCCTCCTCCTCCTCCTCCTCCTCCTCCTCTTCTTTTTCTCATTTTCTTCTTTCTTCTCTTCTTCTTTATCCTCTTCTTCCTCCCACTCCTTTTCATCTTCTTCTTCCTCTTACTCCTCCTCTTTTTTCTTTATTCAACTCATGAATCCCGCCATCTCTACAGAATTTTCTTCATACATCAAAATAACTATATCACACCGCCACAAGCCCCAGCAACCACCACCAGTAAGTCAACACTCATCACCCAATTACCATTCAACCATCAACTAACAAACCACCACTCGGAAACCCCAATCCACCCCCAACCACTCCCCAACAACATCACCACCCCATCACCCCCCCCCCCCCAAACAACACCACCCCCACCCTCCCTTCTTCAACAACACCACCTTCATCACTCCCTCCCCCTTCCCCCCCAACAACATTAACACCACCCCATCACCTCCCCTTCCCCCAACAACAAGACCACCCCCTCACCCTTTAACCTCAACGCAACACCCCCTAACAACACCCCCCAACAACAACGCCCCTCATAGGTTGATGGCGACGTAGGAGTTGTACTGGGCCATGTTCCTCTTGAGGATGTCGCTGCACAGGCCAAGCACCCTCTCGAACCTTGAGCGGTCCATCTTCACACACTTCAGCACGCCTTGAGCCACCACCGTGGCTGCTCTTGGTCGGTCGAGGATGAGGGCTATCTCGCCTGTGGGATGGTTGATGGGGGGGAGGGGGGTTGGCTG
>OX387260.1:5315213-5320213 GCA_947562095.1 Branchellion lobata
ATATAGAGAAAGAGGAAGATATGTGAATATAGATAAAAATATGAAGATACATGAGTGAGTGAATAAATATGTAGATATGTGAAGTTAAATATAAAATAAGATATAAATTATAGATATATAGGTATGTAGCTGGAGATATAGATATGAAAAGATGGATATAAACATAGATAGAAATATGAAGAGATAGATACAAACATAGATAGAAATATGAAGAGATAGATACAAACATAGATAGAAATATGAAGATAGATACAAACATAGATAAAAATATGAAAAGACAGATACAAATATAGATATAGAGATAGAATATAGAGATACAGATATAGATAGAAATATGAAAAGACAGATACATATATAGATATTGAGATAGAATATAGAGATATAGATATAGATATTCAACATTCTGATGCTAGTGAACTTAATCTAGCTTGGATTAACACACATTCCTATATTAACAAGCTTCTAATCCGTGGAGGGTGAAAAAGCCTGACTATTTATAAATTAAGTAATGAAAAATATTTTTTAAAAATTTAATACATATACAGGATTTTTTTGAATTAATTAAAAAAATAAATTTTGACTTTAAGTGAAACAAAAGTCAATAAATATTGCCACAACAATGTGACATTTTTACTTGTTGGCTGAGTGACAAAGATGAAAATAGTATTTTTTTAAGATTTTTATTATATTTTTTCCGCAAAAAAAATTATTTAAAAAAATAATTTATACTTATAAATTTACAAAAATAATTTTCAAATACTCTTTCATCCAACACTCCAGCTCTTTCTTCCTTAGTTGAATTTTTTTTAATTTAATTTTTTTATTTGATGTTTGTTCCACTTTATAACTCCCAAGCACCTTTCAAGTGCTCTCCAACCTTAGCATTTCATCTTCTTTCACTTCATATAAACACTTCAAACAAAAAAAAGAATAACACTTTACACAAGTGCATGGCCACACCATGTTTTTGAAACCCTTTAACGCAATTTAAATCCAAAAATACGCGTCGATATGTGATACTTGTTATCATAATTTTTATTCATCATCATTAATTTTGTTAATTATTAATATTATTATTATCTATAAGTATGAAGAATTCTTGCCTACCTTATCAAGTTTTTCAAAGTACTGTCTGAGGAAGGAGTTGGGGTTGGGAGGGCGGTGCAGACACAGCTGGATGATGCTCTCTTTCAGAATTTTCTGGATTCCATGTTGCTGGATGTAATTCTCTATGTCCTTCATGTTTTCCATCTGGGCTGATATGTCAGAATCCATTTTCCCTTTCTTTCGCTTTTTTTCTTATTCAAAACTTGTTTGCGAAATGTAAATTTGGAATTTTTGTGGATCAATTTTGGAGTCTGCAGTCGTGTAGCTTCTGTGTGTGTGAATGACTTTCAACGATTTTTGATTTTCATGAATTTAAATTTTGAATCAACAAAATTGAATTAATTCTCCTTTAAAACAATAAGTCCTTCAAAAACATTGAACACGGGAAGAAGCAAACCCGAAATACCTTCAAAGGCTACACAGATTTGCAAGATCGCTGTGGTATTAGCTATCAACGATCGGAGTTGCCTAATTAATATATAGCACAACTAGTAGTGATAAAAAAGTGATCATTCCCTCAATACGAAAAAAGGAAACCGATTCAAAAAGTCACTTTTTTGTTTAACCAAATTTTCATCAAAGATTGTCAAGGTCACTTTTATATTCACTAGTCTGAAATCTAGGTTGAAAGTTGAATGACGTAGATGGAAATAACACGGGTGTTCGGAGATGCATCGCGCGAGGGTCCCAGCTTTTCTAGAACAGCTTGAAACATTCTGCAACATTGTGCAACATTTTGCAACATTTTGCAAAATTCTGCAATAGTCTGCAACATTAATTTTTTTGCATAACATTCTCATCATCTTTGAAAAACTCTTTAAAACTCGATATTATAACTTTCTACATTAAACTATTTTATTGATTTAAAATTTCTGTTATTGGGTCTGTTTGAAACTTTTCAACACAGTGAGCATAAATAATATATAATAATAATAATAATAATGAATAAATTTATTTATAACAAATAAATTCACGAATCGATACATTTTGGCAGCGAAAGTAGCAAAAAACAAGACGAAAATGTGAGAAAGGCAATGAACCAAACTTAAACTTCACTTTATTTTTGAATTTCCAACAAGGAGAAGAAGGAAGATGATAAAGTCGCTAAAGTCCTCGAACTAACAAGTGCCATGACGAATGCAAGCTCTTCAAATTTATGAAAATTTGACAAAATATTTTTTTAGTTAACGCCATTAGCACTACCGTTAATAATACTCAAGCCACAGTCAAGATTCAAACAGGTCAGAAATAAATTGACGCCACATAATGCGAAGGACTGGAAATCAGGACCAATTTGTACGTACCTATGAATCCCGATTTAAACATTTGAGTTAAATCATGTTAATATTACGAAAACTTAATCAATAAGTACACAGCGCCTTCCACGCAGGCCTTCGCAGGCGGTCCCGTGCAAAGGTTTTTACCCGCCGTGCGCAACTAGGCGACTAGGCCACCCCAGAACGGCGTCTGTTGATCATCCAAGTCGCCGCCTTTGACAACTCAAAAGTGAATCGAAGGTTTGACGAAATGTTGTGAAAATGTGTTATTGAAAGCGGTGTGGGCATCATAAAATCAGTTGTAATGTTAGTGCAACAACACCAATCAGTCCGGCGAATGCTTCTAACTAGTTGGGTATACACGTGGTTGTACAATTTAATATGAAAATAATTATTAATAAAATTACATTTATTATGTTATAATAATATTTAATCACGAATATAGAGAAATTATTTTAAGGAATATTTAAAAAAAAAAATTTAATAGTAATAAAATAAAGATTGTCGCGAGAGTAGGAGGAATTGGATGTGAATACGGTAGTTTGAAAGAAGAGGAAGAAGAAAAATATATTTGATAGTGTTGTGCGTGGAAAATATTACAAAGGAGGATGTGACGAAATTTTTGATAATATTCCCGAATGCATTGCAACTCCAGGGTTGTTTTTGCTGAGAGATTAACATTGGAGAAAAAAGAAAAATGAAAAAAAAAAAGTATAATTTTTAAATGTTTTTTTTTTGAAAAAAAAAAAATTCTTTGATGAAAAAAAATGCGTTTAACAAATGGAAATTTTTTTGAAAAATATATAAAAAACTTTAAAAGCGAAAAAAAAAGATTCAAAATTGAAAAATGCTTTTGAAAGTAATGAAAAAAATACGAGAAGTGTGCATTATGTTGAAACATCACAGAACAAAATTGGATTTTGGGTCATCGAGGAGAGAAAAAGTAAAAAATATGTCTTGATGTTGTGAAAAAAATGAGAAGCCTGAAATTTGAAAAAAAAATTGAAAAGTTTTTGTTGAAGTTACATCACGAAATCAAGGGAAGGTTGAATGGAAAAATAGAAAAACTCTTAAAGATTCTGATGAAATTATTTATAAAATCGGTCCATTTTCGCAAGATTTAGGTGAAAAAATTGAAAAAAAAAAAAAAAATTTAAATTCAAATCCATAAATTTCATTGGCTACAGTCCGGAGTTTAAAAATATTTTTGGTACATTTGAAAAATTCGGAAAAAAATGAGTTAGAAGCGCATTTTGAGGTAATCAATCGATCAAGCAGGACGACAAAAACCCTTCGAAGTTGCTGAAAAATGGAGAAAAAAAGTGAAAAGTAAACTAGTAATACGCGCTAAAAATACCAAATGACGTCATCATCATCGACAACAAAACAACAAACAACAGCAACAGCAATGACGACAACAATTGATTAAGGTGATGTTGAAAAAAAGATTTAAAAGCGAACTTATGCGCACGAAGGAGGAGGAAAAGTTTAACGATGGATATCCAAAAGCGAAAACTAAAACTTACAATCGGTAAACGAAAAATAAAACAAAAATTTTTACTGAAAAAAAAAAAGAAAAAAAAAAGGGAAAAATAATTAAAAAAGAGGAAAAAAGAACGAAAAACAGGTGCACAGTTAAGGATTCGAATTAGTGCGGTATTATAGAGAATAATAATAATAATAATAATAATAATAATAATAATAATAAAAATAATAATAATAATAATAATAATAATAATAATAATAATAATAATAATAATGATAACAATAATAAATAAAAAAACAAAAATAATGGTAAAAATGAAATTATGATAATAATAATGATAACGATAAAAAACATTTGAATATAAATAATTGAAAAGTGAAAAAGAAAGAAAACATTGAATGAAGTGGTGAATGTACCGATGGAGCAATGACGAAGAATAGTTAGGCGACAGTAATGAGACATACATGTCAAGAATTTATAAGCCTCCCACCCTCTTAATCTCCACCCCTTCCCTTCTTCCCCCCTCCCCTCCCCTTCTTCACTCCTCCCCCCCCTTCCTCCCCTCCTCCCCTCCACCCCTCCTCCTCCTCCCCTCCCCCCTCCCCTCTCCTCTCCTTCTCTTTTTTCTTCAACCTCCTTTTCCCCTCCCCTCCTTTTTTCTCTTTTTCCCCACTTCTCTCATCCCCCCTTTCTCCCCTTCCTTTCATTCCCCCTCCTTTCTTCCCCCTTCTTTCTTCCACAACCCAAAGCTATAGAGATTATGATTTACCTTAAATATTTGTCTATATGCATGGGTATATGTGTTTGTACGTACGCATGCTTGTGTGTGTGTGTGTGTGTGTGTGTGTGTGTGTGTGTGCGTGTGTGTGTGTTGTGTGTGTGTGTGTGTGTGTGTGTGTGTGTGTGTGTGTGTGTGTGTGTGTGTGTGTGTATGTGTGCATATATGTGCGTGTAGATCTATATATATTTTTGTATGCATGCGACGCTACAAGAGTCAGTTTTGGAGAGTATATAATATGAAATAATATAATATAATACATTATAATATAATATGAGGGAGTAATCATTGTGTTAGTTTCTTGTTTAACTGTATTTACACACAAATTTGATTTTATTTGTGTTATTGTTGT
>OX387260.1:5325213-5337713 GCA_947562095.1 Branchellion lobata
TATTGTTGTTATTGTTGTTATTGAAGAGAATCTGAGCGAGTTGAACATTCTCTATGTCCTCATCAAGACTATCATAGAGTGGGTTGTTGTGGAAGGGTTGGTAGGTCACGTTGTTGTTGTTGTTGTTATTGAACTTGTTTTTGTTGTTAATGACGTTGTTGTTGTTTTTAATGACGGTATTGTTGTTGTTGATGATGACGTTTCTGTTGTTGTTGTTGATGTTGTTGTTTTTGGAAAAATCGTCATTACTGATATTATTATAGTTGTTATGGTGATTGTTTAGCGAGATGACGTCACCATCGTTCTCCCCGTAAACAAACTCCTCGCTGGTGAGTGACGTATCATGACACGTGATGACGCCATTTTCCACGTGGTAGGTCACCCCGTCGATGTCAACATTGTTGTTGTTGTTGAGGTTGTCGTCAACTATTATCAACTGACCGTCGTTGCAGACATTGTTGTTGTTGTTGAAGAGCTTATTGTTATTGCTAGTGTTGTTGTTGTTTTTAACACAAATATTGTTGTTGTTGTTGTTAAGTTTGTTTTTCAGACAAAAAATGTTGCCGTTGTTGTTGATGAAGTAGGAGTAACCACCATCATCACCATCCAATCTCTCTGAACCCTGTTGCCCTGCATGGGGTAAAACATCATTATTATTATTATTATTATTATTATTATTATTATTATTATTATTATTATCATTATTGTTATTATTATTATTATTACTAATGTTATATTCTTTTGAATTGAATTTGTTGTTGTTGTTGTTATTAATGACCATAGAAATGGAATTCTCACCATTGAACATGATGATGTTTGAGTTATCTGTGGTTGGTTTGTTGGCAATGTTGGTTTCGTTAATTATAATATTGTTATTACTATTATTATTACTATTATTATTATTATTATTATTATTATTATTATTATTATTGTAGTTGTTGTTGTCGAGGTTGTTGAGAGTGTTGCTGACGTCAGAGAGGTCATTGAGGTCACCGTTGAAGAGCTCAAAGTCATCATTGAGGAAGTCGTATGAGTCCTCGTTGAAGATGCCGCTGTTGCCACTGGCAAGATTGTTGTTGGTGGTGTTGGTGTTGATGAGGTTGCTGTTAGAGATGTTGATGGGATTGTTGCTGTTGTTGTTGGAGATAATTTTGTTGTTGTTGATGCTATTATTGAGTCGATCAAGAAAGTTTAAAGTCTTTTGTTTGGAATTATTGTTATTATTATCAATATTAGTATTGTTGTTGTTGTTGGCAGAAGCAATATTTTGGAGAGAAGTGTTGTATTTAAAATTAATTTCATTGTTGTTGTTGTTGTTGCTGTTGATGAGATACAAACCAGGAAGTGTTTTTAGGTTGAGGTTTTCAACAGATGGGCTTATCAACTCCTGGTTGTTGAAATTGTTGTTGTTTGTGTTGATTTTAATAGCCTGTGTATTATTTTTCAAATTAAAACTGAAGAAGTCAGATTTTTCATTAGCGTTGTCAACAAAAAAATCATTATTGTTGTTGTTGACTTTGTTAGTGGAGGGTTGTGTGTAAATGTTTTCGTCTAGCACCATCTCATTGACCCAAATGTCCTGTGAGTCGAGGGTTTCATTCTGTATGATGGTCTCCTGCACATCTGACATCATCATGTTGTTGTTGTTTTGCATGTTTGAAAGCAGATTGTTTTGTTGTGTGTCTGTAATCATGTTGTTGTTGTTGTAGTCGCAGCTGTAGTCGTTGAAGCTGTTATCAAGGATATTGTCAATGTCCTTACAATCACTGCTGTAATTGAAGGAGTTGTTGTAGTAGTCAGGATTGTTGTTGTTGTCAGTCAGACCTTCGTACATTTGCAAATTTGCGCTTGAAAAAAATGAATTCAAATTCAAAAACTGGTCTCCCATCATACGCTCAAATTGTCAATCGAGTCTTCAATATGAGTCAAAGTTCGGTTTCAAAAGTTAATGAAAGATTTCGATTTTAGAGCAATGTTGTGTCTGCGAGTATTTAAAATAGTTAACAAAAAAATATTTCAGTTTGCAAATATGTCGGTTTCAGTTTTCAATAGATTTTTTAATCCTTTCTTTCACAAAGCCTTGTTTTCTCGAGTTCTGAAACAAAATAATTTTTGGTTTTTAAGTAAAATCGAGAAGGCGTGATGAAATAATAGCAGCCAATTGGCACATTAAGAAACAATACTCCAAGCATATGACACAGCAATATCGTCTCTTTCGCTCTTTTAAATAAAAATAGACTAATTCTGAAACGAAGGAAAAGCGGAACATCTCCAAAGCCACTAATTAAAAATTTAAGACTCACTTATAGATATCCGAGGTTAACTATGACGATATTTTAACTCTTTTAAGGAGGGTTTGAACAAAATGTTGCAATCAATTTGTTTACTACTTTTGCATTATTGTCCTGTTATTCACCTTCAAAAGTAGCTCAACCAATCACAGTATGTAGGCTAAGGCTCTCAACCAATGAGAAGAAAGCAGGTCTGAATAATTAAACCACCCATGTTCAAAATAATCTCCAAAGAGCATATATGTATATACAAAGATGTATGGCGTGATGATATACGGTGGGATGAGTTATTGCATGTTACATAACGCGCGCAAGATGGGTTTCTAACTCGAAAATAACCGAAACATCCGAAAGATGTTAGAAGCGGGCCATGTGGCAAAGAGGAATAATGATAAATTGGTTATGAAAAACAACTTATGTAAGTCAAAATGTAGGCTAAAAAGACGTCAATACCCTAGAAAAACAACCTCCATAAAAAAACAATAGCTTGGTAAAACCCCCAATAAACGCAAGCAGTCTAGAGGGCATTAGGAAAATTTCTGTGTGAGGTTTCATTTCGAACCGGGCCTAGCAAGAAGCTGAACTGTAGAGAAGTTAGGAATATGCACACGATGTTGATTTGATAGGCTCTTCAGTGCAACCAGATGATTATGAATGCTTGGAAGTATAAAATCTATTTAAAGCTTTCAATATCTCATCTAGCTGACCTTATCACAACCTTTTCTAAGCAATGTTTAACGCTTCGAAACCAGATGTCTTCATAACGAACCAAGCAATCAAACGATCATACTCACTAATATAATATTTGCTAGTTTGAACCTCATACTACCAAATAAAAGAGGCAACTGAAAAAAAGATCTAGCGCTATCTGTTCCAAAGGTCAACAAACTTTGCGTTATTTATTTTGTCTGTATCATATTTTTCTTATTTTCCTTATTACTCTTATCCTTATTGTTTTTCGAATATGAGCGTCTTTGAAAACAAAGGCTGACTTCTTTGATCTCATTCGAGCTCAATCCCCTATCATTTTCTGCCTCTTTTGAAGCCTTTCAAAAGAATACTTTGAACAGGAATGCATGGAAAAGACCCAAGGAGATACGAGAAATAAAAACACCGCCATTATGAACTTTTTGGTCTTTCAACTTTTACTTTCGTTAAACTTTCTTTCAACTTTCAAACCATACCACCTCCACCTTGTATTCTTACAACCTCTAACTTTTTTTATAACCATCCAATACTATTCACAAAACCTTCAAGGTTTCAAAGCTTGAGATAAAATTGAAAAATAATTCCTATGGTTTAATATTATTAAAAACGGATATATAATATCTCATTCATGATGAAGAATAATAAATGAATAAAGTACTGATATTATTATTGTGTTATTATTATTATTATTATTATTATTATTATTATTATTATTATTATTATTATTGTTATTATTATTATTTTTATCATTATTATTATTGTTATTATTGTTATTTTTATTATTATTATTATTATTATTATTATTATTATTATTATTATTATTATTATTATTGTTATTATTATTATTGTTATTATTATTATTTTTATCATTATTATTATTGTTATTATTGTTATTTTTATTATTATTTTTATCATTATTATTATTGTTATTATTGTTATTTTTATTTTTATTATTATTATTATTATTATTATTATTATTATTATTATTATTATTATTATTAGTTATTATTATTATTATTATTATTATTATTATTATTATTATTATTATTATTATTATTATCATTATTATTATTATTATTATTATTATTATTATTATTATTATTATTATTATTATTATTATTATTATTATTATTATTATTATTATTATTATTATTATTATTATTATTATTATTATTATTATTATTATTATTATTATTATTATTATTATTATTATTATTATTATTATTATTATTATTATTATTATTATTATTATTATTATTATTATTATTATTATTATTATTATTATTATTATCATCATTATTATTATTAAATTGAAAAATAACAAAAAAAATCTATGATTTGTATAATGTCAGGACAAGCTACTGAAGTGTCCGTTAAGCGAGCCCTTGAGGTATTAATTAGTCGATAATTGGCCGCTTGACGTTTGCATACTTCCAACTGATGTATGTATGTATTATGTATGTATGATGTATGTATGTTGTATGTATGATGTATGTATGTTGTATGTATGATGTATGTATGTTGTATGTATGATGTATGTATGATTTATGTATGTTGTATGTATGATGTATGTATGATGTATGTATGATGTATGTATGATTTATGTATGTTGTATGTATGATGTATGTATGTATGTATGATGTATGTATGATGTATGTATGATGTATGTATGATGTATGTATGATGTATGTATGATGTATGTATGGTGTATGTATGATGTATGTATGTTGGCAGTGAGCGCTACAAAATGTTAGTGACACAAGGGTGTAAGAAAGAAAGACTGTACAAGTGTGTTTGTTGGGTTGGATGAGTCATACAAAGGTCGTCGTCTTAGAAGCGAACACAACAAGCACAGGGCAACAAACAACAAAAAAAAACAACAGCACAACAAACAACCCGTAACAAACTACAGAGCAACAGCGACGAACAAAATAGCAATGAAAGATATAACACAAATAGAAAAAAACAACAAAAAAACTTCAAAACAACACAGCAAACAAAAAAAACTTAAAAACAGCACAGCAAACAAAACAAACTTCAAAACAACACAACGAACAAAACAAACTTCAAAACAACACAACGAACAAAACAAACTTCAAAACAACAAAGTGAACAAAACAAACTTCAAAACAACACAGCAAACAAAACAAACTTCAAAACAACAAAGTGAACAAAACAAACTTAAAAACAACACAGCAAACAAAACAAACTTCAAAACAACAAAGTGAACAAAACAAACTTAAAAACAACACAGCAAACAAAACAAACTTCAAAACAACACTGCAAACAAAACAACTTCAAAACAGCACGGCAACAAAGAGAAGGGTGTTATGACTAAGCTTTGGGCCCAATGCACACGATACAGCAGCAGCAACAACAACAACAATATTAACAATAACAACAGTAATAACAATAACAATAACAGCAATAACAACAATAAAAACAATAACAAAAAACAATAACAACAATAATAACAATAACAACAGTAATAACAACAACAACAATAAAAACAATAACAACAGTAATAACAATAACAACAATAAAAACAATAACAACAATAACAACAATAAAAACAACAACAACAACGCCTCACAGCCCCTCTGCCTGACGAAGCTCCAGCTATTAATAAAGGTACTCTTTTGTCGAAACTTTTGTTTTATTGTTATGATTCTCATTTGTTTTCTTTGTTGAAATGTTTAAATGTTAACCCTTTTTATAATTTTTATTATTCTTATTTCTATAGTTTTTGGTTTCCTTTATTATTATTTCTTTTTATTTATTATTATTATATATTTATTATTATTATTGTTTTTTGTTGTTGTTATAGTAGCGTGGTTATTGTTAAAGCTGTCATAGCGACCGTCACAAGGCAGGCCTGTGAGACTATCATGACCATGATTTACCTCATTTGATATAATGCAAGGTTGTGAAAAACATTATTATAATCTTTTTGACTCACCAAAACTTAAAATTATTAATTTTTTTCACAATACAGGTAAAAAAAAATTCACAATACAGGTAAGAATTTTTTACAGTGGCATTACCCTTAGAGTTAAGCGCACTTTATAATATAGCAGAATAAATTGTAGTAACTTATAATGTAAAGATTCGTGATAGAGAGATGGATGGATGAATTTATAACATGTTCTAGCGCTTGATTTTCAGTATTTGTGGATTAATTGAAGAATTAGAAATAAATAAATAATTCTTTTTGTAACTTAATCCTTGATCAATCTTGGACGCCTCTGAGGTAATCCAGTTGTCATTGGGCGCTATAAAAAGTAGCAGATTGAAAAAATAAATTAATGAGTGAATAAATCAATAAATTAATGAAGAGAAATCGTACATTCTCTTAATAAATAAATAAATGAATAAATGAATAAATAAATAAATTTATAAATAAATAAATAAAAAATGAATAAATAAATGAATAAATAAATGAATGAAAGAATGAATAAATAAATATAAAAAAATGAATAAATAAATAAATAAATGAATGAAAGAATGAATAAATAAATAGATAAATAAATGAATAAATGAATGAATGAAAAAATGAATAAATAAAATAATAAATAAATTTATGAACAAATGAATAATTAAACAAAAATAAAATTTATCGCAATTAACATTTTTATTCGATAACTCAAAAATTTTCATTTTTGCGTAAGTCATAATAACAACAGAGGCTTTTGGTTAATTTTAAATTGAATGAAGTCTGACGTCTTTTAATAAGTCTGCAGAAGCTACAAAGATAGTGGACACGTGAGTGAGTGGCCTCGAAACTCTACGGGGTTAATGCCACTATAAAAATATTTTTGTTTGTATTGTAATGTGAGTGTGCAAGTGTATGCCTGAAAAGTCCCCGGAAAAATGAGTCGAAAAAAACATTGAAATTTGAGAAAAATTAAAAAAAAAAAAGAAGAAAAAGTAGAAAGTGATGCGGTGGTTGAGTTTTGAAGAGGAAAAAAAGAAGAGGAAAAAAAAGAATGAAAATGGAAAAAAAGGAAAGAAAAAGAAGAGAAGAGAGAAAATAGAAAAAAAAAAATTAAAACAAAAAAAATTTAAAAAAAAAAGAAAAAAAATTTAAAAATAAAAAGCGGGATGAACACTTGAAGGTGTAAAAACGGGAAAATGAAAGCTGTGAGCTGGAAAAGGATTTGATGAAAATCTGAGATGGAGAAACGTTCCCAAAAATGAGTTATGACGTCATTAGGTTGTGAATAAAACATTTCAAAACTATCAAAACAACATTGAACGATTGATAAAAAACAAGAAATTATTAGAAAAAAAAAAACAAAAAAAACAAAACAAAAAAATAAAAAAGCTTGAAAACAAAACTAGCTCATGTGAAAAACTGCACAGCACAAAACATAATCAAACGAGGAAGCAAACAATTTGGTGCGAAAATAATTCTGAAATTTCAATTAATATTCATTGGGTTTAAATTTCAATATTGAAAAAAATAACATTATTATTATTATTATTATTAATATAATAATAATAATAATAATTATCATCATCATCATCATCCTCATCATCATCATCATCCTCATCATCATCATCATCATCATCATCATCATCATCATCATAATGAACATTAAAGAACAAATAATACTACTAATATTTTTTTTAGTACAACAAAACAACTGATACTAACACTACTACTAACGACATGAACAAAAACAACAACAACAATAATAATAATAATAATAATAATAATAATAATATAAAAAATAAATATTATTGCTAATATCAGCTGTAATAAATAATTAAAACATAGCATTATTAGTTAAAAGAAAGAATAATGAAATTATTATTATTGATATTAGTCAAAATTAAAATTAAAAAATAAATAATAATAATAAAAAAATAAGTAAAATAATTATAAAAATAATGATTATTATTGTAAAGTGGTGTGGAGGAGGGTGTTAGTGGCGGTGGGGCTTGAGGGTAGAGAGAAGGACATAGGGCAGAACAAGCAGACAGGCAGCCAGCAGGTAAGAGGCCTGTGCTCCCACGCTCCAGTACACTGCGATGGGTGGGTGAGTGGTGGTTGTGAGTGGGTGGGTGGTTGTGGGTGGGTGGGTGGCTGTGATTGTGGATGGGTGGCTGTGGTTGTGGGTGGGTGGCTGTGATTGTGGGTGGGTGTGGGTGGGTGGCTGTGATATTGGTAGGTTGGTGGATGAGAATTACAAAGCATAAACGAATAAAAAACAATAAAAATTAATTAATATTTAATCAAAACAAAATAATAAAAATTAAAAAAAGATTAATAAAAATAAGAATAGAAATTTTAATAGGTAAAAAAAATTAATAATAATAAATGAAAGAGGGAAGCAGCGGAGACACAGACGGAGAGAAGCCATGAAGGGACCAATGGCTCTTGCCAGGGAGCCTGAAGACCTGAAGATGCCCATGAGCTGAAAAGAAGGAGGAGGAGGAGGAGGAGGAGGAGGAGGAGGAGGAGGAGGAGGAGGAGGAGGAGGAGGAGGAAGAGGAGAAGGAGGAGGAAGAGGAGAAGGAGGAGGAAGAAAAGGAGGAGGAAGAGGAGAAGGAGAAAGAAGAAAAAAAGGAAGAGAAAGAAAGGAAGAAAAGAAAGATAAGGAGGAAGAGGAGAAGGAAGCGGAGAAGAAGGAGGAGGAAAATTATTAATGATAAGAATAATAATAACAAAAATAATGAAAGTATAAAAAAAACCAACAACAACAATAATAATAATAACAATAATGATACTACTACTAATAATAAAAATAATGATAATGTCATAATAATAAAAGTAATAATAATAATAATAATAATAATAATAATAATAATAAAAATAAAATAATAATAATAATAATAATAAAATAATAATAATAATAATAATAAAATAATAATAACGGGGCAGTACCTTTCCCTTTTGGTCGTCTCGTCCCTTCATGGACATGAGGCTGGTGAGACATGGCACGACCACTGAGGAAGCTGAGAAGAGTAAAAGGTGGTGAAGGTGGTGGAGGTGGTGGTGGAGAAAGAGGCTGAAAGGAGAAGGTGGTGGAGGTGGTGGAGGAGGTGGAGGAGAAGGTGGTGGAGGTGAAAGAGGCTGAGAGAAGAAGGTGGTGGAGGTGGAAGAAGTGGTGGTGGAATGTGATGAAATATAATTATAATCACGGAATATTATGAGAATCATAATTACGGAATTATAATTATAATTATGAGAAGTAAATAATTACATTATGACGTAATCACTGTATTTGTTTATGCGCCTCGAAGTTCTACTGGGGTTAATGCCACTACAAAGATATTCTCTCGTTTAGTCTTTGGTCATTGGTTGTTTTGTATACTTTTGTAGTATAAAGACTAAAGAGAATATGTTAATATTCGTATTTATATTGAATTTAAATATTAAAATTAATTAAATTTTATTAAAATTAAAATTATATTTATTAAATTTTATTAAAATTAAAATTATATTTATTAAATTTTATTATAAATTATTATTTATTAAAAAAATTTAATTATATTTATTGAATTTTATTGAAACTTCAATTATATATATTAAACACTATTAAAAATAATACCATAATTATTGAATATTTGAAGAATTATTATATTTATGTAGCGTGCCACTCACAGTAGGAGAAGAGGAGGATTCCGAAGTAGAAGATGAGCTGCGAGGCGAGTGATGAAGAGATGGCGATGATGACGTAGGAGAGTGCTAATATCACTATGCCCTGTGGTGTGGTGGTGATGATGGTGGTGGTGGTGGTGATGGTGGTAGTGATGATGATGGTGGTGGTGATGTTGGTGGTGGTGGTGATGGTGGTAGTGATGATGATGGTGGTGGTGATGTTGGTGGTGGTGGTGATGGTAGTGATGATGATGGTGGTGGTGGGGGTGATGGTGGTAGTGATGATGATGGTGGTGGTGATGGTGGTTGTGGTGGTGGTGATGATGATGGTGGTGGCGATGGTGATGACGATGGTGGTTGTGGTGATGATGGTGTGATAATGATTAAGGAGAGAAGGATAAAGAGGAAAGAGGAGAAAAATGGAAAGAACAAAGGAGAAGGATGGAGGGGACAAAGGAGAAGGATGGAGAGGACAAAGGAGAAGGATGGAGGGGACAAAGGAGAAGGATGGAAAGAACAAAGGAGAAGGATGGAGGAGGACAAAGGAGAAGGATGGAGGGGACAAAGGAGAAGGATGGAGGGGACAAAGGAGAAGGATGGAGAGGACAAAGGAGAAGGATGGAAGAGGACAAAGGAGAAGGATGAAGAGGACAAAGGAGAAGGATGGAGGGGACAAAGGAGAAGGATGGAGGGGACAAAGGAGAAGGATGGAGAGGACAAAGGAGAAGGATGGAGGGGACAAAGGAGAAGGATGGAGGGGACAAAGGAGAAGGATGGAAGAGGACAAAGGAGAAGGATGGAGAGGACAAAAGAGAAGGATGGAAGAGGACAAAGGAGAAGGATGGAAGAGGACAAAGGAGAAGGATGGAGAGGACAAAAGAGAAGGATGGAAGAGGACAAAGGAGAAGGATGGAGAGGACAAAGGAGAAGGATGGAGGAGGACAAAGGAGAAGGATGGAGGGGACAAAGGAGAAGGATGGAGAGGACAAAGGAGAAGGATGGAGAGGACAAAGGAGAAGGATGGAGGGGACAAAGGAGAAGGATGGAGAGGACAAAGGAGAAGGATGGAGAGGACAAAGGAGAAGGATGGAAGAGGACAAAGGAGAAGGATGGAGAGGACAAAGGAGAAGGATGGAGGAGGACAAAGGAGAAGGATGGAGGGGACAAAGGAGAAGGATGGAGAGGACAAAGGAGAAGGATGGAGGGGACAAAGGAGAAGGATGGAGAGGACAAAGGAGAAGGATGGAGGGGACAAAGGAGAAGGATGAAGAGGACAAAGGAGAAGGATGGAGGGGACAAAGGAGAAGGATGGAGAGGACAAAGGAGAAGGATGGAGAGGACAAAAGAGAAGGATGGAAGAGGACAAAGGAGAAGGATGGAAGAGGACAAAGGAGAAGGATGGAAGAGGACAAAGGAGAAGGATGGAGAGGACAAAAGAGAAGGATGGAAGAGGACAAAGGAGAAGGATGGAGAGGACAAAGGAGAAGGATGGAGAGGACAAAGGAGAAGGATGGAGAGGACAAAGGAGAAGGATGGAGAGGACAAAGGAGAAGGATGGAAGAGGACAAAGGAGAAGGATGGAGAGGACAAAGAAGAAGGATGGAAGAGGACAAAGGAGAAGGATGGAGGGGACAAAGGAGAAGGATGGAAGAGAACAAAGGAGAAAGATGGAGAGGACAAAGGAGAAGGATGGAGAGGACAAAGGAGAAGGATGGAGGGGACAAAGGAGAAGGATGGAGAGGACAAAGGAGAAGGATGGAGGGGACAAAGGAGAAGGATGGAGAGGACAAAGGAGAAGGATGGAGAGGACAAAGGAGAAGGATGGAGAGGACAAAGGAGAAGGATGGAAGAGGACAAAGGAGAAGGATGGAGAGGACAAAGAAGAAGGATGGAAGAGGACAAAGGAGAAGGATGGAGGGGACAAAGGAGAAGGATGGAAGAGAACAAAGGAGAAAGATGGAGAGGACAAAGGAGAAGGATGGAGAGGACAAAGGAGAAGGATGGAGGGGACAAAGGAGAAGGATGGAGGGGACAAAGGAGAAGGATGAAGAGGACAAAGGAGAAGGATGGAGGGGACAAAGGAGAAGGATGGAGGGGACAAAGGAGAAGGATGGAGGGGACAAAGGAGAAGGATGGAGGGGGCAAAGGAGAAGGATGGAGAGGACAAAGGAGAAGGATGGAGGAGGACAAAGGAGAAGGATGGAGGGGACAAAGGAGAAGGATGGAGGGGACAAAGGAGAAGGATGGAGGAGGACAAAGGAGAAGGATGGAGAGGACAAAGGAGAAGGATGGAGAGGACAAAGGAGAAGGATGGAGGGGACAAAGGAGAAGGATGGAAGAGGACAAAGGAGAAGGATGGAGAGGACAAAGGAGAAGGATGGAGGGGACAAAGGAGAAGGATGAAGAGGACAAAGGAGAAGGATGGAGAGGACAAAGGAGAAGGATGGAGGAGGACAAAGGAGAAGGATGGAGGGGACAAAGGAGAAGGATGGAGAGGACAAAGGAGAAGGATGGAGAGGACAAAGGAGAAGGATGGAAGAGGACAAAGGAGAAGGATGGAGAGGACAAAGGAGAAGGATGGAGGAGGACAAAGGAGAAGGATGGAGGGGACAAAGGAGAAGGATGGAGGGGACAAAGGAGAAGGATGGAGAGGACAAAGGAGAAGGATGGAGAGGACAAAGGAGAAGGATGGAGGGGACAAAGGAGAAGGATGGAGAGGACAAAGGAGAAGGATGGAGGGGACAAAGGAGAAGGATGGAGAGGACAAAGGAGAAGGATGGAGGGGACAAAGGAGAAGGATGGAGAGGACAAAGGAGAAGGATGGAAGAGGACAAAGGAGAAGGATGGAGGGGACAAAGGAGAAGGATGGAGGGGACAAAGGAGAAGGATGGAGG
>OX387260.1:5342713-5345213 GCA_947562095.1 Branchellion lobata
CAACAACAACATAGGTGCAGAGGATGAGAGGTTTTCTGCCATGCACGTCGGAAAGAGCTCCGATGATGGGCGACGAGAGGAACTGCAGGAGGGAAAAGATGGCCCCTATGAAGCCTGTGGTGGGGTGGGGTGGTGGTGTGGTGTTGTGATGGGGTGGTGGTGGTGTGGGGTGGTGGTGTGGTGGGGTGGTGTGGGGTGGTGGTGTGGTGGGATGAAGTAGTGGTGTAAGGGTGAGGTGATGGGGTAATGGTGGTGGTGAAGTGGTGTTGTAGTGGGGTGGTGGTGAAGTGGTGTTGTAGTGGGGTGGTGGTGAAGTGGTGGGGTAGTGGTGTTGTGGTTTGTAGTTGGAGTGTTTTTGTGGTGTTGAAGTGGAGCAGTGGTGTTGCTGTTTTGATGGTGGTGAAGTGATGTGGTGGAGTGATGGTGGTGGAATCAAGATGAAATGTTGATTAAAATTTTATTATTCAACCATTAAATTTCAATATTCCGAGATTAAAAGTTAATTCAATGTCAATGTCCAAGATTAAAAGTGGATTCCATGTCAATGCTGGAGGCACCTCCAAAGAGGACAGAGTCCCACTTGTCATTGTCACCCAGTCTCACCCACTGCTTCACCACCCCCACATCTATGTCACCCTGGTGGTGATGGAGGAAGGTGGTGATTTGGTGTGGTGGATGATGTGGTGGTGAAAGGAGTGTGGTGGTGGAGGATGGTGTGGTGGTGATGGGAGGTGTGGTGGTGGAGGATGGTGTGGTGGTGATGAGAGGTGTGGTGGTGGAGGATGGTATGGTGGTGAAGGGAGGTGTGGGGGTGGAGGAAGGTGTGGTGGTGATGGGAGGTGTGGTGGTGGAGGATGGTGTAGTGGCAGGAGATGGTGTGGTGGCAGGAGATGGTGAAGGGAGGTGTGGTGGTGAAGGATGGTGTGGTGGCAGGAGATGGTGTGGTGGAGGATGGTGTAGTGGCAGGAGATGGTGTGGTGGTGGAGGATGGTGTGGTGGCAGGAGATGGTGTGGTGGTGGAGGATGGTGTGGTGGTGGAGGATGGTGTGGTGGTGGAGGATGGTGTGGTGGCAGGAGATGGTGTGGAGGAGGATGGTGTGGTGGCAGAAGATGGTGTGGTGGAGGATGGTGTAGTGGCAGGAGATGGTGTGGTGGAGGATGGTGTAGTGGCAGGAGATGGTGTGGTGGTGGAAAGAATGATCTTATTTGTAGAATTGAAAACATAATTACATAGTTATAACATTATTTGAGGTGAGGTGGTGGAGAAAAGAAGAAAAAACTGTTGAATATGTAGGAAAAGAGTGATATTATAGGTTTTGTTTATTGACTAATGATTATTATTATTTATTATTAATGATAAAAGTATGTTATTATTATCATAAATATTAACATGTTTATGAACGGTTCACTTAATTTTATTTTTGGTAAGAATATTAGTTATACGAGTTATAAGAGGTGACATTTTGAATTATTTGAATAGCTTCCATTATGTAAGCATTCTTGCTTCAGGACTCTGTGAAACTTAATGGTTGTGAGGCTTGTGGTGATTATTATGCCATAAAACACTATTTATGACCAATTGTTTGTAATAAAATGAAGAAACAAAAAATAAATATTATTTAATCAAATAGATTAGTATTAGAAAAATTGAAGGCTTTTGAGTAGTGTGGAATCAGCGCTATATAAATGATTTGATTAGATTAGATTGATTATAAAATTGAATAAAAGATGATTTGACATGAGAAAAAGTATTTGAAAGTTGAAAATTAATTAAAAAAGAAATAATATCGGAAAAAAATAAGCAAAGTTTATAAAAAAAATAAACAAATGTTATAAAAAAAAGAAAATGTTATAAAAAAAAGAAAATGTTATAAAAAAAAGAAAATGTTATAAAAAAAAGAAAATGTTATAAAAAAATGGGAAAAAAAATTATAAATTTTTTCAATTTAAAATTGAATAAAACAGCTGGGCACAAACCCTGGCATGGTAGTAGTCAAGGAGAGAGGGAAGGAGGGGCAGAATGACAGTGAAGGCAAGCAGGTCGATGACAAGCGAGATGAAAAGGACCAAGGCGTTCCTCTTGTTGGCAGACTGCCTTTTCTTTTCGTGCAAATCAACGCCTTCGTTATAAATGACGTTTTGTTTCGAGTTGAAGTCCTCCTCATGACCGCCGGCCGATTTGAGTTTCTCATTCACGAATGAAGACATTTTATTTTTTGATTTTTTAGTCAAAAATTCCTAAATATGTTTGAAAATTCCTACATTAAACTGTAAAACCAAATTAATTAAACAACTAGTAAATAAGGTGTACACAAAGAGTTTAGGAAAACTTTGTAAACTCAACTTAACTCACACTCCCTTACTCTTAAATAGTACCTAAGGCTTAAAAGTTTTTTAGTCTAAAAGTTAATTAGATAAACAGAGCTTGTTCAACTTTTTAAGTACGCTTAAATATTTTTTATAAAAATAATAAATTATTCAATATTTTGAAAGAATACTT
>OX387260.1:5360213-5389645 GCA_947562095.1 Branchellion lobata
TTCAAGGACGTGTGACGGGCCTGCCCCCCAGTACGACGGAAAGGACTGCATCGGAGATGCCACTCAAGTTCAAGTAGTCAAGACCAAGCCCTGCCGTTAGTACTTGTGTGTGTGTGTTTGTGTCTGTTTGTTTGTTTGTTTGTTTGTTTGTTTGTTTGTTTGTTTGTTTGTTTGTTTGTATACGTGTCCACTACCACACCTCACCACGCCACACACAACAACACCACACTACGTTACATACAACCACACCACACAACGCCACACACGACCACACCACACAACGCCACACACAACCACACTACAGCGGTGGACGGGGGATGGAGCCATTGGTTCGACTGGACCAAGTGCAGCGCCTCATGCGGCTTCGAAGGCACGCAGATCAGGAAGAGGAGTTGCACCAAACCTGCTCCTGCCCACGACGGAAGAACGTGCGAAGGCCCCAGAGGAGAAAGAAGATCCTGCTTCCTCGCATTCTGTGGTGGGTGTTTGGGGGTTTTAAAGGGTTCCAGAATCTTTTGGGGGTTTTAGGGTGTTTTGGAGGTGTTGAGTGGTTGAAGTTGGATTGAGTGGATAATGGGATTGAAAGATTTTCAGAGCAAGTATATGTGTTAGTGAGAGAATGAGGAATGAGTGAGTGATGGACCGATGAAAACGACAGCAATCGACGGTCACTGGGGCGAATGGTCGATCTGGTCTTACGGAAACGCCACTTGTGGAACTGGAGGCACCAAGACCAGGTTCGAAGCCTGCTAGTTCACCTTTCTCCTTCCATCCTTCTATCCAGACTTCCATCCATCTCTCATCCTTCTATCCATCTCTCCTCTTTCCATCCATAAATCATTCTTCCTTCCATCCTTCCATCCAGCCTTTCATCCATCCTTCATTCTTCCTTCCATCCCTCCATCCATCCTTCATCCTGCCATCCTTCTTCCAATCCATTTTCCTCCTTTCATCTATCCATCCATCCTTCATCCTTCCATCCACACCACCACAGGAGCAGGTCTTGCGACAGTCCATCGGCACAGTACGGAGGCAAGACGTGTGAAGGAGACGCACTGGAACATTCTGTGGTCAAACTCGCGCCCTGCCGTCAGTGCTTTCAATTAGTGCTAATCACTTCTGCTTGATTGAAATCGCTTCTCATTTGTGAATACACCTTTTGATCGCTTGCAAATTTATTAATTTCGATTTTGATCGGTTAAAATCGGTTTAAATCGGTTTAAATTTCGATGAATGATCGATATTTGACGGTTGGCAGCACTGGACGGAGGATGGGCGGGCTGGAGCGAGTGGACGAGGCCCCTGGACACGTGTGGAGAGCACGGGGGAGTGAGCACCAGGAGCAGGACCTGCACCAACCCCAAGCCTGCCTTTGGAGGCGCCAACTGCAGGGGACACAACTTCGACACCAGACTCGTCAAACTGCCCGCTTGTCGTGAGTGATTTTGTTGTCTTTTGTTGTTGTTTTGTTTTTTTTTTAGCTTGTATTTGTTTTTACCATGTTTTTTGTATTTTGTATTTGTTGTTACTTTGTTGTTTTTGTATTTTGACTCAGAGCTATTTTAAGAAATCTTTTGTTCATGCTGCTGAGTCATCGTGTTGCTCCTCGCAGAAATTATGAAAAAGATAGTCCAATGAACATATGCAGGCTATTTAACTTCATACAACACCATGCAAAAAGCTAACCACAACAACCACTCACCGCCACAGCCGTCTGCGGTGGCTGGTCAGCGTGGTCGGAGTGGGCGTACTGCAGCGCCACTTGTGGCTTCCATGGAACCACCACCAGACACAGGCAGTGCAACGACCCTGAGCCTCTCAACGGAGGAGACCAGTGCGAAGGAGAGGCCTCCCAAAGCAAGGACTGCAGCGCTCCTCCCTGCCGTGAGTCTTGTGCAGACTCACACACACACACACACACACACACACACACACACACACACACACACACACACACACACACACACACACACACACACACACACACAGCCATTTGTGGAGGCTGGAGCCACTGGAGCGCGTGGTCGGCATGCAGTGCTAGTTGCGGGGAAGGCGGTCTGGTGACGCGACAAAGAAGCTGCGACAGTCCTGCACCCGAGTTCGGAGGCGCTCCCTGCGAGGGCGAAGGCGCTCAGAAGCGCGTGTGCAGAGGAGCTCCATGTCGTCAGTGATATCTTCTTCATTCATTCATCCTCCTTCCATTCATCCTCCCTCCATTCATCCTCCCTCCATTCATCCTCCCTCCATTCATCCTCCTTCCATTCATTCTCTCTTCATTCATCCTAAATCCACACAAAACTACTCCAAACATCAACACAACCACCTTACACCCCTCCATCATCGCATCACTCTAACCACCACACCACACCGACACACCATCACACTACTTCAACCCCCTTCTAACCGTCACCACCATTCCACCACTGCTGCAGCCATCAACGGGGCTTGGAGTGCGTGGGGAAGTTGGACGAGGCCCTCTGTGACGTGTGGAGAAGGCCTTTACCCCAGCAGGACCAGAGCCTGCAACAACCCTGCCCCCTCGTACGGAGGCGCCTTCTGCAGGGGACCTGCCACCTCCTACAGGAACGTCACTACCCGCCCCTGCCGTCAGTCCTTTTTGATATTCCCTCAAGCACCCCAACATCTCTTAATCCTTTACAAACACCCCCCAACATCCCCCCAAACTCTACAAACACCCCCCAACATCCCCCCGAACTCTACAAACACCCCTCAACATCCCCCCAAACTCTACAAACACCCCCCAACATCCCCCCAAACTCTACAAACACCCCCCAACATCCCCCCAAACTCTACAAACACCCCCCAACATCCCCCAAACTCTACAAATACCCCTCAACATCATCCCAAACTCTACAAACCCCCTCAACATCATCCCAAACTCTACAAACACCCCCCAACATCCCCCCAAACTCTACAAACACCCCTCAACATCTCCCCAAACTCTACAAACACCCCTCAACATCATCCAAACTCTACAAACACCCCTCAACATCCCCCAAACTCTACAAACACCCTTCAACATCATCCCAAACTCTACAACATTTTCCACAATCTCCTCAACAATTTACAACCTTTTTCAACATCTTCCAACATCCTCAAACACCAAAGTCTTTTGTAATATTTCCAAGTAATCTCACACCCTCTCCAACAAACCTCTGCATCAACCACCACCATGCAGCCATCGACGGAGGCTGGTCAGTGTGGACTGCGTGGTCAAGCAGCAGCATCACGTGTGGCTACGGAGTGGCGCTGACCCGCAAGAGAAGCTGCAGCAGTCCCGAGCCCGCATTCCACGGCAGGCGCTGTTACGGACCTTCAGTCGATTTCAAGAACGCTTTCATCAGACCGTGCCGTGAGTGATGCTGTGGTGGTGTTCATTGGAGCGTAGAAATAACAACAACCTCACCGACCACAACACAGCGGTGGACGGGGCGTGGGGCGAGTGGAGCGAGTACTCGGAGTGCAGTGTCACGTGTGGCAGAGGTGGTTACAAGTTCCGACAGAGGCCTTGCAGCCACCCCGTTCCTGCGTACGAAGGCCGCTTCTGCGTCGGAAAGGGCTCCGAAGTGGTGGACTGCAGTGGACACAGACCCTGCAGTGCGTGCCTTTGCTCCTTCATCTTCCTCTTTTTTCTCTTCTTTCTCCTTCTCCTTCTTCTCCTCCTCCTCCTCCTTCTTTTTTTCCATCTTCTCCTCTTCCTTCTCACCACAGGCGTTGACGGACAGTGGGGCGTGTGGTCGGAGTGGTCGGAGGGTTCGGCCTCTTGCGGGCCTGACAACGTGGTGACCAGAAGCAGAAACTGCGACTCCCCATCACCATCATATGGAGGAAGGCCTTGCAAGGGAGAGTCAACCTCTTCCAAGAACCTGCCTCTCATCCTCTGCCGTCAGTTTCTTTCTCTCTCTCTCTCTCTCTCTCTCTCTCTCTCTCTCTCTGTCTAGTTGTCTCACTGTGTGTGTGTGTCTGTGGGTCTGTGTGTGTGTCTGTGGGTCTGTGTGTGTGTGTTTGTGTGTCTGGAAGGGTTGTGTGATCGTTTTGTTAGTGTGATTGAGGTAATTCTTTTTTTAAATATTCTTGTTAACCACAACCAACTACTCATCAACCACCCGGTGCCACCCCTATCGCCCAACCAACCACTACCAACCACTACCAACCACTACCAACCACCACCAGCCACCACCAACCTGCACCAACCACCACCGCAGCCATCCACGGAGGCTTCACAGAGTGGACCGAGTGGTCCACTTGCAGCGTCAAATGCGGAGATGGCGGCATTGCAACCAGATCCAGGTTGTCTACTCCTCCACTCCTTCATCCCCTCCTTCTTCTTCTTCCTTCATCGTTTTTCTTTTTTTTTTTTTTCATCTTCTTCCTCTTCTTCTTTTTCCTCCTCTTTATCTCCACTACCACAGGTGCTGTGCCAATCCAGAACCCCAGTACGGAGGCAACCGATGTGAAGGAAGGATCAAAGACACCAAATCATGCTCTGGACCTCCTTGTGGTGGGTACTGATGAAGATGAGGATGGTGACGACGACAATGATAATGACTATGATAATGACTCAATGACGATGATACGCGCAGGAATCAACGGTGGTTGGGCCGAGTGGAGCGGGTGGTCGCGCTGCAGCGTCAGTTGTGGCGAGGGTGGCATCGTGTCGAGAACCAGGACGTGCACCAGGCCTGCACCCACCTTCGGAGGCAAAAACTGCCAGGGCAGCTCCACCGAATATGCCCCAGGAATCGCTCCTCCATGCCGTGAGCTTCTTTTTACTGTCTCTTCCATGTCTCAGGCCACCACCCATGATGAATCTGTCAGTCTACGTTCATCATTCACCACCTCAAGTTTTCTTCTTTTTTTTTTCTTTTTTCCTTTCATCTTTTTCTCTTCTTTGTTTTCTCCTTTTTCCTCTTTTTCTCCTTCCTTTTTTTCCACCTCCTGCACAGCCATCGACGGAGGCTGGGGTTCGTGGGTGGCGTGGAGCAAGTGCAGCGTCACTTGCGGTCCTGGAGGAGAAAGCGTCAGGAGCAGACTGTGCAACGAGCCTGTGGCAGAGTATGGCGGCAAGGAGTGCGTGGGCAAGAAGGACGAAAAGAGGTCTTGTGCCCAGAAGCCTTGCCGTGAGTGCTGCTGTCGTTGTTGTTGCTGTTGTTGTAGTTGCTGTTGCTGTTGCTGCTGTTGTTTTTGTTGTTTCTTATGTTACTCCACTGTTGCTTATTGGTGTTATTATATATAATTATTTTCATACCTACCTTCAGCACCGAACAACCACCAACAACAGTGCCATCTCCTCCTCACCACAGCGATCGACGGAGGCTGGGGAGATTGGAGCGAATGGTCCAAGCCTAACGTCATCTACGCCATTTACGGAACCGAGATCTACGTCAAGAGGACCAGACTTTGCGACAACCCTGAGCCACAATACAACGGCAAACCGTGCATTGGAGACAGCACGGAAAACAAGAAGATCACACTGCCCAAACCACGTATGTTTCTGCGTGTGTTTCTGCGTGTGTTTCTGCGTGTGTTTCTGCGTGTGTTTCCGCGTGTATTTCTGCGTGTGTTTCTGCGTGTGTTTCTGCGTATTTTTCTGTGTTTGTTACTGTGTTGTGCATGAGCAGCAAGTTGTGATGTCAGTTTGAAGATCTGTTCGGTGTTGAAGCGTTCGTCCTTGAAGCGAGCCACAGCAAACGCCTCCACACAGCCGTCAACGGAGGCTGGAGCAGCTGGAGCAGATGGAGCAGACCCACAGCCAGATGTGGAACTGCCGTGATGTTCAGAGGCAGAAGGTGCAACAACCCCACCCCCTCCAAGGACGGACACAAGTGCCTGGGAGAAGCTGTGATCGTCAAGAAGGTTGAACTCAAGCCCTGCCGTGAGTTCTCTCACTCTTTTCCTTCTTTTTTTCTTTTTCTTCTTTCATCTTCTCTTCTTTTTTATTTTTAATTATTTTTAATTTTTTTATTTTTCACATTACTATCACAACAACCTTTCACAACGTAGCCAAAACCACACTACACCACACCACACCACACAACCCCACACCACACCACACCACACCACACCATTTCACACCGCACCACACCACACCCCACCACACCACACCAACCACACCACACCACAACAACCACACCACACCAACCACACCATGCCACACCACACCACACCACACTACACCACACCACACCACACCAACCACACCACACCACACCACACCACACCACACCACACCACACCACACCAACCACACCACAACACACCACACCACACCACACCACACCACACCACACCACACCACACCACACCACACCACACCATACTACAGCCATCGACGGCAACTGGGGCCTATGGTGCGAGTGGGCGCAGTGCAGTGTCACGTGCGGAGCTGGTGGCACCTCATCCAGGTCGAGACTTTGCAACGAGCCCAAGCCGCTCTTCGGAGGCAAGAGTTGCAGAGGAGATGACTTCCAGACCAAGCACTGCTACGTCAAGCCCTGTGGTGCGTTTTCCAACTCACTCATTCACTCATTCATTCACTCATTTATTCACTCATTCATTCACTCATTCATTCACTCATTCATTCACTCATTCATTCACTCATTCATTCACTCATTCATTCACTCATTCATTCGTTCTTCCATATCTTTCTTTTTAAACTCCTGTTTTTCATCAAAAGACACATTTCTTTCTTACCTGCTTCCACTTCCATCTCCTACTACTCATCTTTTTCCTCCTCCTCCTCCTCCTCCTCTTCCTCCTCCTCCTCATCCTCCTCTTCCTCCTCCTTCTTCTCCTCCTTCTCTTCCTCACACAGAGGTGGACGGAGGATGGACCACGTGGGGACAATGGTCGACTTGCAGCGCCTCTTGCGCCGAAGGCACGGCCACCAGGACCAGGACCTGCCAGAACCCTGAGACCGCCCACGGAGGCAGGCCTTGCGAAGGCATCGACAAGGAAACCAAGAAGTGCCACCTCAGACCCTGCGGTCAGTTTGGCGCTATGAACATTTCAGTACTTTGTCTTTTTTATTTTGCTGAGAATGATGAAGATTTGTACTTTTTTTTCAGCAGTAATACTATTATTAGTATTAGAATCTTTGTGTCATTGTTCATAACTTCACGTTGCACTAAGAAGCAGTGCTTCTTGACTCCTCTCTCCTCACCGCCCCTCAGACATTGACGGCAACTGGAACGCCTGGTCCGAGTGGGCCGAGTGCAGTGTCACTTGCGGCAAGGACGGAGTCACCAGCAGGAACCGGAAGTGCAACAACCCCGCCCCCAAGTATTTCGGCAAGAACTGCATCGGCAGTCACACCGAGTCCAAGAACTGCAGCGCCAAGCCATGCTGTGAGTCTTCTCTCCTCCTCCCCTCCTCCTCCATTCTTTCCTCATTCCTTCTTCATTCCTCCTTCACTCCTCCTTCATTCCCTTTTCATTCCTCTTTCACTCTTTCTTCATTCCTTCTTCACTCCTCCTTCACTCCTCCTTCACTCCTCTTTCACTCCTCCTTCACTCCTCCTTCACTCCTCCTTCACTCCTCCTTCACTCCTCCTTCACTCCTCCTTCACTCCTCCTTCACTCCTCCTTCACTCCTCCTTCACTCCTCCTTCACTCCTTCACTCCTCCTTCACTCCTCCTTCACTCTTTCTTCATTCCTTCTTCATTCTTTCCTCAATTCAGTATTATTTATCTTATTCATTGTAGCTATGAGCTAAAGCATGATGTCATAATTCTCATACAGCCATCGACGGAGGCTGGGGAGCTTGGGCAGAATGGTCTTCTTGCAGCAAGTCCTGCGGCTACGGAGGTTCGACCAGCAGGAACAGAGTGTGTGACTCGCCCAAGGCCGCCTTCGGAGGCAAGCCCTGCCAGGGAGATGCCTCGCAAGTCAAGTACTGCTTCAACGAGCCTTGCAGTGAGTGCCTCTTCTCCTCTTCTTCTCCTCCACTCTTCCTTCTCCATCATTCTCTCTTTCCATCCTACTTTCTGCTTCTCTCTCTTAACCCTTGTTCTTATACTTTCCCATCATTATCTCTCTTCCTCTTTTTCCATCCTTCTTTCACCTCTTTTTAGAGCTCTTCTACTATCATAGCACGTGTTGGTGACAAGCGCTCATAGCACTATCACCCCCCCCCCCCCCAGACAACTGGTCCCCCTGGACCCACTGGTCGGGCTGTGTGGAAAAGTGTGGCATCAAGCCATACAAGGAGAGGAACAGACAGTGTCTGCTGCAGAACAACTTAGTCTACGGCAAGAACATCATCGAGTACTGCGAGGGCAAGGCGGTGGACTTTGAGTACTGCGACAAAGAGGTCACGCACTGGAAGCACGCCACGCCCTACACCCTGCAAGTGCCTGGATACGGAGAGGTCAAGGGCGCCTGCGTCAACAACTTCTTCGTCCTCTTCTCACGCACCAGCAAGCAGCTGGACATGCACCAGGACTGGCTCACCTACAAGAAAGGATTCGGCACGCAGCCTGACAACTTCTACGTCGGTAATGAGGCCAGCCACCACATCACCAATAGTGGGCTCTACTACGACCTGGATGAGGTGGTAACCAAAAGTGAGTTTTCGATTTTACATCCTATCCATTCTAGCATCTCTTGATGTTGTATGAAGTTGAAAATATATTGTGAGCAGCGCAGACTTCAATTTTCATAATATTAATCTATCATTCTTCTTCTATTTTTTATCCTCTTTCTTCTCCTTTCCACTTTCTTCTTTCTCATTTTCCTCCTTCTCATTTTCTTTCTTTTCTACCTTCTCTTTCTCACATTCCTTTTCCTCCTCTTCCTCCTCTTCCCTCCCCTCAGAGAACAAGTACCATAACTACCTCTTGCCCAGGCTGGTCATCGACTCGGAGGCCAATAACTACGCCGCGTACATTGGAGGGGGCATCCCAGGCTTCATTGACGGCACACCCTTCTCCACCTACGACAGGGACAACGACAAGAGCGCCTACACCAACTGTGCTCAGGTTTGCTGCCTTCTGCTTTGTTCTAAACTGCTCTGGCCTGATCTGCTTTGATCTGACATGCTTCACTCTGATCTGCTCTGATCTGTTCTGATCTGCTCTGATTTGCCCTGCTCTGCTCTGATCTGATCTAATTTTAACGGATCTGGTTAGGTTAGATAAGATCTGACCTGATTCATGACTTTATGATCGGCTCAGCGCTTAAGCAATCTAATTTTTCGAGTTGTAATGCTATTTTTCAATTATCAAAGTGTCAACTTACCCGTTTTTAACTCATTTTCGAATTTAAAAATAAAATTTTTTTTTTCTTCGCAGGTTCACCTGGGAGGCTGGTGGTACGACAACTGCTATAGCTTCAACTACTTCGGCGAGTACACCAAGTACTTCGAGGTGAAGGACCTCACTCCAGACCAGTACCTGATCAAGGCCAGGTTCGGCGTCCAGAGACTGCCGACAGAAGACGACGTGGAAATCAAGCCTTACACGCCTCCCAAGTACCCCCCCAAGCCAGTCTACCCCCCCAAGCCCACTCTCGACTACTACAACGTGCCCACCTACAAGCAACCAACACACGACTACCAACATACCTATGAAGACACCAAATACCAACAACCTTATGAGCAACAACACAAGGATGCATACACCCCACCACTTTATGAACAACAACACAAGGATGCATACACCCCACCACTTTATGAACAACAACACAAGGATGCATACACCCCACCACCTTATGAACAACAACACAAGGATGCATACACCCCACCACCTTATGAACAAGTTTACAATGAGCCCCTTCATTCAAAAAAACACGAAGAAACATCGTACAAACAACAATTCAACAAACAAGTTTACAACGAAGAACCTTATGAACAGCCATACAATGAGCAAGTTTACAACGACGAACCTTATGAACAGCCTTACAATGAACAAGTTTACAACAAAGAACCTTATGAACAGCCTTACAATGAGCAAGTTTACAACAAAGAACCTTATGAACAGCCTTACAACAATAACAACAAAGAATCACAGTACGATGACAAGCATCACGACGACCCCTACGGAGTCTCCAAACGCAAGACTTTTTGACAACTTGCTGAAACAGAACATTCGAATGCCTCCGAACGCCCTTCATTCTCTTTAACCTCTGATTGAATTTTGAAGAAAAAAATTTTAATAACTTTTTTGTGTTTTTATTTTTCAAGTTCACACTCGGAGAGGCTTTGTTCGGAATGAGAATTTAAAAAGTTGATATTTCGTTCTCAAATGTACGATTTGATTTGTTGAGAAGTTGTTTGGGCTTTGCGAGGGTTTTAACTTTTTAATACAATACAATACAATACAATACAATACAATACAATACAATACAATACAATACAATACAATACAATACAATACAATACAATACAATACAATACAATACAATACAATACAATACAATACAATACAATACAATACAATACAATACAATACAATACAATACAATACAATACAATACAATACAATACAATACAATACAATACAATACAATACAATACAATACAATACAATACAATACAATACAATACAATACAAACACGAATATTATTAATAGTAAGCTAGAAAGCTGCGTTGGTTGGAGTCTGCGGAGCTCTCTTCCTTCCCGTTTTACCTCCACTCAATCCCTACTTTGTGTACTCACATGAAAGTTTTAATTTTCAAGTTGGCATTGAGAGCCCCGCTATGAGCCGCCTGGTTTGGACGATGACAACTTGAAAGAGAAAAACACTAAAGGGTTATTGAAAATTTATTTTCAAAAATTCAATCAGAGGTTAAAGAGAATGAAGAGCGTTCGTAGGCATTCGAATGTCCTGCCTCAGCGAGTTACCAGTAAGCCTTATGGTCGAAGTCTCCATACTGGTGATCGTATGACTTATCTTCGTACTGGTGTCCTTTCGGTTCGTCGTATCTTTGACCATAAGGTTCTTCCCTGTATTCTTCAAATGTGTTGTCGTAGGATGATTCTTTGTATGCATCCTTGTGTTGTTGTTCATAAGGTGGTGGGGTGTATGCATCCTTGTGTTGTTGTTCATAAGGTGGTGGGGTGTATGCGTCCTTGTGTTGTTGTTCATAATGTGGTGGGGTGTATGCGTCCTTGTGTTGTTGTTCATAAGGTGGTGGGGTGTATGCATCCTTGTGTTGTTGTTCATAAGGTGGTGGGGTGTATGCGTCCTTGTGTTGTTGTTCATAAGGTGGTGGGGTGTATGCATCCTTGTGTTGCTCATAAGGTTGTTGGTATTTGGTGTCTTCATAGGTAGGTTGGTAGTCGTGTGTTGGTTGCTTGTAGGTGGGCACGTTGTAGTAGTCGAGAGAGGGCTTGGGGGGGTAGACTGGCTTGGGGGGGTACTTGGGAGGCGTGTAAGGCTTGATTTCCACGTCGTCTTCCGTTGGCAGTCTCTGGACGCCGAACCTGGCCTTGATCAGGTATTGGTCTGGAGTGAGGTCCTTCATCTCGAAGTACTTGGTGTACTCGCCGAACAAGTTGTGGTTCTTGTAGCAGTTGTCGTACCACCAGCCTCCCAGGTGAACCTGCGAGCAGATCAGATTGTGATACAACAACGAACCATCTAAGTAATCATTTAATCGAGAGAACCTCAAGATAAACTCCGTTTTAAAAGAATAAGCTTCGATTAGAAAAGATGAGAGCTCAGATGAGGCAAGAAATTACTATGAAAGTTAAAATAGGGGAGCATAGATCAAGTCAGAGCTGATCAGATCAGGTCAGATCGGAGCAGAGCAGACCAGAGCAGATCAGACCAGAGCAGATCAGAGCAAAGCAGACCAGAGCAGATCAGAGCAGATCAGAGCAAATCAGAGCAGACCAGAGCAGATCAGATCAGAGCAGATCAAAGCAGATCAGAGCAAAGCAGACCAGAGCAAAGCAGACCAGAGCAAAGCAGAGCAAAGCAGATCAGAGCAGAGCAGATCAGACCAGAGCAGATCAAAACAGCAAACCTGAGCACAGTTGGTGTAGGCGCTCTTGTCGTTGTCCCTGTCGTAGGTGGAGAAGGGTGTGCCGTCAGTCATGCCGGTTACACTGTCTCCAAGGTGGAGGGCGTAATCACGACTCTCTGATTCCAAGAGGATCTTAGGCAGCAAGAAGTTGTGGTACTGGTGTTCTGTAGAGAAATGTGTACAAGGGTTGTACAAAAAATGTGCAAGGGACGTGTGCAGGGGATGTAGGAGGGATGTGTGCGGGGGATGTAGGAGGGATGTGTGCAGGGGATGTAGGAGGGATGTGTGCAGGGGATGTAGGAGGGATGTGTGCGGGGGATGTAGGAGGGATGTGTGCAGGGGATGTAGGAGGGATGTGTGCGGGGGATGTAGGAGGGATGTGTACAAAAGATGTGCAAGGGATGTGTGCAGGGGATGTAGGAGGGATGTGTGCGGGGGATGTAGGAGGGATGTGTGCGGGGGATGTAGGAAGGATGTGTGCGGGGGATGTAGGAAGGATGTGTGCGGGGGATGTAGGAGGGATGTGTGCGGGGGATGTAGGAGGGATGTGTGCGGGGGATGTAGGAGGGATGTGTGCGGGGGATGTAGGAAGGATGTGTGCAGGGGATGTAGGAGGGATGTGTGCGGGGGATGTAGGAGGGATGTGTGCGGGGGATGTAGGAAGGATGTGTGCGGGGGATGTAGGAAGGATGTGTGCGGGGGATGTAGGAGGGATGTGTGCAGGGGATGTAGGAGGGATGTGTGCAGGGGATGTAGGAGGGATGTGTGCGGGGGATGTAGGAGGGATGTGTGCGGGGGATGTAGGAAGGATGTGTGCGGGGGATGTAGGAAGGATGTGTGCGGGGGATGTAGGAGGGATGTGTGCAGGGGATGTAGGAGGGATGTGTGCAGGGGATGTAGGAGGGATGTGTGCAGGGGATGTAGGAGGGATGTGTGCGGGGGATGTAGGAGGGAGGTGTGCAGGGGATGTAGGAGGGATGTGTGCAAAGGATGTAGGAGGGATGTGTGCGGGGGATGTAGGAGGGATGTGTGCAGGGGATGTAGGAAGAATGTGTGCAGGGGATGTAGGAGGGATGTGTGCAGGGGATGTAGGAGGGATGTGTGCTGGGGATGTAGGAGGGATGTGTGCGGGGGAAGTAGGAAGGATGTGTGCGGGGGATGTAGGAGGGATGTGTGAGGGGGATGTAGGAGGGATGTGCAAAAAAGTTCGAAAAAGAAAAGGGTTCATGAGAGATTTTGAAATGTAGAAGTTACTGGAGGAAGCATGAGGAAGTGGAATGATGCAAAGGGAACAAGAGTGGGAAATGATAGACGTAAGGGTGAAACTAAAGGAATAAAAAAATTGAAATAAAACAAATAAAACATCAAAGGTGCGAAAAGACAAACTTTTGGTCACGACTTCGGTAAAATCGTAATATTTTCCGCTGGTTGTGAGTTTGTGGCTGGCCTCATTACCGACGTAGAAGTTGTCAGGCTGCGTGCCGAATCCTTTCTTGTAGGTGAGCCAGTCCTGGTGCATGTCCAGCTGCTTGCTGGTGCGTGAGAAGAGGACGAAGAAGTTGTTGACGCAGGCGCCCTTGACCTCTCCGTATCCAGGCACTTGCAGGGTGTAGGGCGTGGCGTGCTTCCAGTGCGTGACCTCTTTGTCGCAGTACTCAAAGTCCACCGCCTTGCCCTCGCAGTACTCGATGATGTTCTTGCCGTAGACTAAGTTGTTCTGCAGCAGACACTGTCTGTTCCTCTCCTTGTATGGCTTGATGCCACACTTTTCCACACAGCCCGACCAGTGGGTCCAGGGGGACCAGTTGTCTGAGGGGGGGGGGTGATAGTGCTATGAGCGCTTGTCACCAACACGTGCTATGATAGTAAAAGAGCTCTAAAGAGAGGTGAAAGAAGGATGGAAAAAGAGGAAGAGAGATAATGATGGGAAAGTATAAGAACAAGGGTTAAGAGAGAGAAGAAGAAAGTAGGATGGAAAGAGAGAATGATGGAGAAGGAAGAGTGGAGGAAAAGAAGAGGAGGAGAGGCACTCACTGCAAGGCTCGTTGAAGCAGTACTTGACTTGCGAGGCATCTCCCTGGCAGGGCCTGCCTCCAAAGGCGGCCTTGGGCGAGTCACACACTCTGTTCCTGCTGGTCGAACCTCCGTAGCCGCAAGACTTGCTGCAAGAAGACCATTCTGCCCAAGCTCCCCAGCCTCCGTCGATGGCTGTATAGAGTGTGGTGTGGTGTGGTGTGGTGTGGTGGAGATGGGTGTGGTTTGGTGTGGTGGAGTGTGGTGTGGTGGGGTGTGGTGTGGTGTGGTGTGGTGTGGTGTGGTGTGGTGTGGTGTGGTGGGGTGTGGTGTGGTGTGGTGTGGTGTGGTGTGGTGTGGTGTGGTGTGGTGTGGTGTGGTGTGGTGTGGTGTGGTGTGGTTGGGTGAAAATAATAAATTCATGCTGTAGCTCATATCAACATTGAATAGAAAGATTAAAAAATTTGAACTGAAAAAATAATGAAGGAGGAATGAAGAAGGAATGAGGAAAGAATGGAGGAGGAGGGGAGGAGGAGAGAAGACTCACAGCATGGCTTGGCGCTGCAGTTCTTGGACTCGGTGTGACTGCCGATGCAGTTCTTGCCGAAATACTTGGGGGCGGGGTTGTTGCACTTCCGGTTCCTGCTGGTGACGCCATCCTTGCCGCACGTGACACTGCACTCGGCCCACTCGGACCAGGCGTTCCAGTTGCCGTCGATGTCTGAGGGGCGGTGAGGAGAGAGGAGTCAAGAGGCGCTGCTTCCTAGTGCAACGTGAAGTTATGAACAATGACACAAAAAAACGAATAATAATAATAGTATTACTACTGAAAAAAAAGTACAAAGATTCATTATTTTCATCAAAGTTAAAATGACAAAGTACTGAAATGTTCATAGCGCCAAACTGACCGCAGGGTCTGAGGTGGCACTTCTTGGTTTCCTTGTCGATGCCTTCGCAAGGCCTGCCTCCGTGGGCGGTCTCAGGGTTCTGGCAGGTCCTGGTCCTGGTGGCTGTGCCTTCGGCGCAAGAGGCGCTGCAAGTCGACCATTGTCCCCACGTGGTCCATCCTCCGTCCACCTCTGTGTGAGGAAGAGAAGGAGAAGAAGGAGGAGGAGGAGGAGGAAGAGGAGGAGGAGGAGGAGGAGGAGGAGGAGGAGGAGGAGGAGGAGGAGGAGGAGGAGGAGGAGGAGGAGGAGGAAAATGAGGAAAAGGAGGAGGAGGAGGAGGAGGAGGAGGAGGAGGAGGAGGAGGAGGAGGAGGAGGAGGAGGAGGAGGAGGAGGAGGAGGAGGAGGAGGAGGAGGAGGAGGAGGAGGAGGAGGAGGAGGAGGAGGAGGAGGAGGAGGAGGAGGAGGAGGAGGAGGAGGAGGAGGAGGAGGAGGAGGAGGAGGAGGAGGAGGAGGAGGAGGAGGAGGAGGAGGAGGAGGAGGAGGAGGAGGAGGAGGAGGAGGAGGAGGAGGAGGAGGAGGAGGAGGAGGAGGAGGAGGAGGAGGAGGAGGAGGAGGAGGAGGAGAAGGAGGAGGAGGAGGAGGAGGAGGAGGAGGAAGAGGAGGAGGAGGAGGAGGAGGAGGAGGAGGAGGAGGAGGAGGAGGAGGAGGAGGAGGAGGAGGAGGAGGAGGAGGAGGAGGAGGAGGAGGAGGAGGAGGAGGAGGAGGAGGAGGAGGAGGAGGAGGAGGAGGAGGAGGAAGAGGAGGAGGAAGAGAAGGAGGAGGAGGAGAAAGAGGAGAAGAAGGAGGAGGAAGAGAAGAAGAAGAAGGAGGAGGAGGAGGAGGAGGGGGAGGAGGGAGAGGAGGAGAGGAAGGAGGAGAAGGAGGAGAGAGAGAAAGATGAGTAGTAGAAGATGGAAGTGGAAGCAGTTAAGAAAGAAATGTGTATTTTGATGAAAAATAGAAGTTTAATGGTAAAAGGGTAATGGAAAAACGAATGTGGAGAAATATATGGAAGAACGAATGAATGAGTGAATGAATGAGTGAATGAATGAGTGAATGAACGAGTGAATGAATGAGTGAATGAATGAGTGAATGAATGAGTGAATGAATGAGTGAATGAATGAGTGAATGAATGAGTGAATGAATGAGTGAATGAATGAGTGAATGAATGAGTGAATGAATGAGTGAATGAATGAGTGAATGAATGAGTGAATGAATGAGTGAATGAATGAGTGAATGAATGAGTGAATGAATGAGTGAATGAATGAGTGAATGAATGAGTGAATAAATGAGTGAATGAATGAGTGAATGAGTGAGTTGGAAAACGCACCACAGGGCTTGACGTAGCAGTGCTTGGTCTGGAAGTCATCTCCTCTGCAACTCTTGCCTCCGAAGAGCGGCTTGGGCTCGTTGCAAAGTCTCGACCTGGATGAGGTGCCACCAGCTCCGCACGTGACACTGCACTGCGCCCACTCGCACCATAGGCCCCAGTTGCCGTCGATGGCTGTGGTATGGTGTGGTGTGGTGTGGTGTGGTGTGGTGTGGTGTGGTGTGGTGTGGTGTGGTGTGGTGTGGTGGGGTGTGGTGTGGTGTGGTGGGGTGTGGTGTGGTGTGGTGTGGTGAGGTCGGTGTGGTGTGGTGGGGTGTGGTGTGGTTGGTGTGGCAAACGATGTTTTTGTGTAATGTGCATGTATGGCTGTTGTATTGGTTGTGTGAGTGTTTTTGTAGCATTTTTGGGTGAACTTGTTGTAGTGAAAAAAAAAAAAAAAAAAAAAAAAAAAGAAGGAAAAGAGTAAGAGAACTCACGGCAGGGCTTGAGTTCAACCTTCTTGACGATCACAGCTTCTCCCAGGCACTTGTGTCCGTCCTTGGAGGGGGTGGGGTTGTTGCACCTTCTGGCTTTGAACATCACAGCAGCTCCACATGTGGCTGTGGGTCTGCTCCACCTACTCCAGCTGCTCCAGCCTCCGTTGAGGGCTGTGTGGAAGCGCTTGCTGTGGCTCACTCCAAGGACGAACGCTTCAACACCGAACAGATCTTCAAACTGACATCACAACTTGCTGCTCATGCACGAGACAGCCACACACGCAGATAAATACGCAAAAACACACGCAGAAACACTCGCAGAAAAAAATGCAAAAACACACGCAGAAACACACGCAGAAACACACGCAGAAACACACGCAGAAACATACGTGGTTTGGGCAGTGTGATCTTCTTGTTTTCCGTGCTGTCTCCAATGCAAGGTTTGCCGTTGTATTGTGGCTCAGGGTTGTCGCAAAGTCTGGTCCTCTTGACGTAGATCTCGGTTCCGTAAATGGCGTAGATGACGTTAGGCTTGGACCATTCGCTCCAATCTCCCCAGCCTCCGTCGATCGCTGTGGTGAGGAGGAGATGGCACTGTTGTTGGTGGTTGTTCTGTGCTGAAGGTAGATATGAAATCAAAATATAGAAAAAAATTAATTAGCAACAGTGGAGTAACTGAGAATCAACAACAATAACAGCAACTACAACAACAGCAAAAGCAACAACAGCAATTACAATGACAACATCTACTACTAGAACAACAACAACAACAACAACAAAAACAGCAGCAGCTACAACAACAACAACAACAACAGCAACTACAACAACAACAGCAACTACAACAACAGCAACAACAACGACAGCAGCACTCACGGCAAGGCTTCTGGGCACAAAACCTCTTTTCGTCCTTCTTGCCCACGCACTCCTTGCCGCCATACTCTGCCACAGGCTCGTTGCACAGTCTGCTCCTGACGCTTTCTCCTCCAGGACCGCAAGTGACGCTGCACTTGCTCCACGCTACCCACGAACCCCAGCCTCCGTCGATGGCTGTGCAGGAGGTCGGAAAAGAGGGAAGGAGAAAAAGAGGAAAGAGGAGAAAACAATGAAGAAAAAAAAGGTGAAAGAAAAAATAAAAAAAATGAAGAAGAAGGAAACGTGAGGTGGTGAATGATGAATGTAGACTGACAGATTCATCATGGGTGGTGGCCTGAGACATGGAAGAGACAGTAAAAAGAAGCTCACGGCATGGAGGAGCGATTCCTGGGGCATATTCGGTGGAACTGCCCTGGCAGTTTTTGCCTCCGAAGGTGGGTGCAGGCCTGGTGCACGTCCTGGTCCTCGACACGATGCCACCCTCGCCACAACTGACGCTGCAGCGCGACCACGCGCTCCACTCGGCCCAACCACCATTGATTCCTGCGCGTATCATCGTCATTGAGTCATTATCATAGTCATTATCATTGTCGTCGTCACCACCCTCATCATTATCAGTACCAACCACAAGGAGGTCCAGAGCATGATTTGGTGTCTTTGATCTTTCCTTCACATCGGTTGCCTCCGTACTGGGGTTCTGGATTGGCACAGCACCTGTGGTAGTGGAGATAAAGAGGAGGAAAAAGAAGAAGAGGAAGAAGATGAAAAAAAGAAAGAAAAAGAAAAACGATGAAGGAAGAAGAAGAAGGAGGGGATGATGGAGTGGAGGAGTAGCCAACCTGGATCTGGTTGCAATGCCGCCATCTCCGCATTTGACGCTGCAAGTGGACCACTCGGTCCACTCTGTGAAGCCTCCGTGGATGGCTGAGGTGGTGGTTGGTGGTGATTGGTGGTGGCTAGTGGTGGCTGGTGGTGGTTGGTAGCGGTTAGTAGTGGTTGGTTGGGGGTGGCTGACAGGGGTGGCATCGAATGGTTGATGAGTAGTTGGTTGTGGTTAACAAGAATATTAAAAAAAAGAATTACCTCAATCACACTGACAAAACGATCACACAACCCTTCCAGACATACAAACACACACACATGCACAGACCCACAGACACACACACAGACCCACAGACACACACACACAGTGAGACAACTAGACAGAGAGAGAGAGAGAAACTGACGGCAGAGGATGAGAGGCAGGTTCTTGGAAGAGGTTGACTCTCCCTTGCAAGGCCTTCCTCCATATGATGGTGATGGGGAGTCGCAGTTTCTGCTTCTGGTCACCACGTTGTCAGGCCCGCAAGAGGCCGAACCCTCCGACCACTCCGACCACACGCCCCACTGTCCGTCAACGCCTGTGGTGAGAAGGAAGAGGAGAAGATGGAGAAAAAGAAGAAAGAGGAGAAGGAAGAAGGAAGAGAAGGAAAATGAAGAGGAAGAAGAAGAGGCAGAGGAGAAGAAAAAAGAAGAGAAAAAGAAGAAGGAAGAGGAAGAGGAGGAGGAGAAGGAGGAGGAGGGGGAGAAGGAGTAGGAGGAGGAGAAGGAGGAAGAGGGGGAGAAGGAAGAGAAAAAAGAGGAGAATGAAGGAGCAAAGGCACGCACTGCAGGGTCTGTGTCCACTGCAGTCCACCACTTCGGAGCCCTTTCCGACGCAGAAGCGGCCTTCGTACGCAGGAACGGGGTGGCTGCAAGGCCTCTGTCGGAACTTGTAACCACCTCTGCCACACGTGACACTGCACTCCGAGTACTCGCTCCACTCGCCCCACGCCCCGTCCACCGCTGTGGTGTGGTCAGTGAGGTTGTTCTTATTTCTACGCTCCAATGAACACCGTTACAGCGTCACTCACGGCACGGTCTGATGAAAGCGCTCTTGGAATCGACTGAAGGTCCGTAACAGCGCCTGCCGTGGAATGCGGGTTCGGGACTGCTGCAGCTTCTCTTGCGGGTCAGCGCCACTCCGTAGCCACACGTGATGCTGCTGCTTGACCACGCAGTCCACACTGACCAGCCTCCGTCGATGGCTGCATGGTGGTGGTTGATGGAAAGATTTGATGGAGAGGGTGTGAGATTACTTGGAAATATTTCAAAAGACTTTGGTGTTTGAGGATGTTGGAAGATGTTGGAAGAGGTTGTAAATTGTTGAGGAGATTGTGGAAAAGGTTGTAGAGTTTGGGATGATGTTGAGGGGCGTTTGTAGAGTTTGGATGATGTTGAGGGGGTTTGTAGAGTTTGGATGATGTTGAGGGGGTTTGTAGAGTTTGGGATGATGTTGAGGGGTGTTTGTAGAGTTTGGGATGATGTTGAGGGGGTTTGTAGAGTTTGGATGATGTTGAGGGGTGTTTGTAGAGTTTGGATGATGTTGAGGGGTGTTTGTAGAGTTTGGGGGGATGTTGAGGGGTGTTTGTAGAGTTTTGGGGGGATGTTGAGGGGTGTTTGTAGAGTTTGGATGATGTTGAGGGGTGTTTGTAGAGTTTGGGGGGATGTTGGGGGGTGTTTGTAGAGTTTGGGGGGATGTTGAGGGGTGTTTGTAGAGTTTTGGGGGGATGTTGAGGGGTGTTTGTAGAGTTTGGATGATGTTGAGGGGTGTTTGTAGAGTTTGGGGGGATGTTGAGGGGTGTTTGTAGAGTTTGGGGGGATGTTGGGGGGTGTTTGTAGAGTTTGGGGGGATGTTGGGGGGTGTTTGTAGAGTTTGGGGGGATGTTGAGGGGTGTTTGTAGAGTTTGGGGGGATGTTGAGGGGTGTTTGTAGAGTTTGGGATGATGTTGAGGGGTGTTTGTAGAGTTTGGGATGATGTTGAGGGGTGTTTGTAGAGTTTGGGATGATGTTGAGGGGTGTTTGTAGAGTTTGGGGGGATGTTGAGGGGTGTTTGTAGAGTTTGGGATGATGTTGAGGGGTGTTTGTAGAGTTTGGGGGGATGTTGAGGGGTGTTTGTAGAGTTTGGGATGATGTTGAGGGGGGTGTTTGTAGAGTTTGGAGGGATGTTGGGGGGTGTTTGTAGAGTTCGGGGGGATGTTGGGGGGTGTTTGTAAAAGATTAAGAGATGTTGGGGTGCTTGAGGGAATATCAAAAAGGACTGACGGCAGGGGCGGGTAGTGACGTTCCTGTAGGAGGTGGCAGGTCCCCTGCAGAAGGCTCCTCCATACGAGGGGGCAGGGTTGTTGCAGGCTCTGGTCCTGCTGGGGTAGAGGCCTTCTCCACACGTCACAGAGGGCCTCGTCCAACTTCCCCACGCACTCCAAGCCCCGTTGATGGCTGCAGCAGTGGTGGAATGGTGGTGACGGTTAGAAGGGGGTTGAAGTAGTGTGATGGTGTGTCGGTGTGGTGTGGTGGTTAGAGTGATGCGATGATGGAGGGGTGTAAGGTGGTTGTGTTGATGTTTGGAGTAGTTTTGTGTGGATGGAGGTTGAATGGAGAGAGGATGAATGGAGGGAGGATGAATGGAAGGAGGATGAATGGAAGGAGGATGGATGGAAGGAGGATGAATGGAAGGAGGATGAATGGAAGGAGGATGAATGGAAGGAGGATGAATGGAAGGAGGATGAATGAATGAAGAAGATATCACTGACGACATGGAGCTCCTCTGCACACGCGCTTCTGAGCGCCTTCGCCCTCGCAGGGAGCGCCTCCGAACTCGGGTGCAGGACTGTCGCAGCTTCTTCGTCGCGTCACCAGACCGCCTTCCCCGCAACTAGCACTGCACGCCGACCACGCGCTCCAGTGGCTCCAGCCTCCACAAATGGCTGTGTGTGTGTTTGTGTGAGTGTGTGTGTGTGTGTGTGTGTGTGTGTGTGTGTGTGTGTGTGTGTGTGTGTGTGTGTGTGCGTGTGAGTCTGCACAAGACTCACGGCAGGGAGGAGCGCTGCAGTCCTTGCTCTGGGAGGCCTCTCCTTCGCACTGGTCTCCTCCGTTGAGAGGCTCAGGGTCGTTGCACTGCCTGTGTCTGGTGGTGGTTCCATGGAAGCCACAAGTGGCGCTGCAGTACGCCCACTCCGACCACGCTGACCAGCCACCGCAGACGGCTGTGGCGGTGAGTGGTTGTTGTGGTTAGCTTTTTGCATGGTGTTGTATGAAGTTAAATAGCCTGCATACAGTTCTTTGGACTATCTTTTTCATAATTTCTGCGAGGAGCAACACGATGACTCAGCAGCATGAACAAAAGATTTCTTAAAATAGCTCTGAGTCAAAATACAAAAACAACAAAGTAACAACAAATACAAAATACAAAAAACATGGTGAAAACAAATACAAGCTAAAAAAAACAAAACAACAACGAAAGACAACAAAATCACTCACGACAAGCGGGCAGTTTGACGAGTCTGGTGTCGAAGTTGTGTCCCCTGCAGTTGGCGCCTCCGAAGGCAGGCTTGGGGTTGGTGCAGGTCCTGCTCCTGGTGCTCACTCCCCCGTGCTCTCCACACGTGTCCAGGGGCCTCGTCCACTCGCTCCAGCCCGCCCATCCTCCGTCCAGTGCTGCCAACCGTCAAATATCGATCATTCATCGAAATTTAAACCGATTTCAACCGATTTTAACCGATCAAAATCGAAATTAATAAATTTACAAGCGATCAAAAGGTGTATTCACAAATGAGAAGCGATTTCAATCAAGCAGAAGTGATTAGCACTAATTGAAAGCACTGACGGCAGGGCGCGAGTTCAACCACAGAGTGTTCCAGTGCGTCTCCTTCGCACGTCTTGCCTCCGTACTGTGCCGATGGACTGTCGCAGGACCTGCTCCTGTGGTGGTGTGGATGGAGGGATGAAGGATGGATTAAGAAATGAAAGATGGATGAAGGGATGAAGAATAGATTGAAGGATGGTTGGAAGAATGAAGGGTGGATGGAAGGATGAGAAGTGAATGAATGGATAAAGGATGGATGGAAGGATGAAAAGGAGAAAGAAGGATGGATGAAAGGATGAAGGATGGATGGAAAAATGAGAGATGGATGGAAGGCTGGATGGAAGGATGGAAGGAAGAATGATTTATGGATGGAAAGAGGAGAGATGGATGGAAGTCTGGATGGAAGGATGGAAAGAGAAATGTGAACTAGCAGGCTTCGAACCTGGTCTTGGTGCCTCCAGTTCCACAAGTGGCGTTTCCGTAAGACCAGATCGACCATTCGCCCCAGTGACCGTCAATTGCTGTCGTTTTCATCGGTCCATCAGTCACTCATTCCTCATTTTCTCACTAACACATATACTTGCTCTAAAAATCTTTCAATCCCATTATCCACTCAATCCCACTTCAACCACTCAACACCTCCAAAACACCCTAAAAACCCCCAAAAGATTCTGGAACCCTTTAAAACCCCCAAACACCCACCACAGAATGCGAGGAAGCAAGATCTTCTCTCTCCTCTGGGGCCTTCGCACGTTCTTCCGTCGTGGGCAGGAGCAGGTTTGGTGCAACTCCTCTTCCTGATCTGCGTGCCTTCGAAGCCGCATGAGGCGCTGCACTTGGTCCAGTCGAACCAATGGCTCCATCCCCCGTCCACCGCTGTAGTGTGGTTGTGTGTGGCGTTGTGTGGTGTGGTCGTGTGTGGCGTTGTGTGGTGTGGTTGTATGTAACGTGGTGTAGTGTTGTTGTGTGTGGCGTGGTGAGGTGTGGTAGTGGACACGTATACAAACAAACAAACAAACAAACAAACAAACAAACAAACAGACACACAAACACACACGCACAAGTACTAACGGCAGGGCTTGGTCTTGACTACTTGAACTTGAGTGGCATCTCCAATGCAGTCCTTTCCGTCGTACTGGGGGGCAGGCCCGTCACACGTCCTTGAACGAGTCTGGAAGCCGTCCTCTCCGCAAGAGGCGCTGCTCTTCGACCAGTCTCCCCAGGCACTCCAACACCCGTCGATCGCTGGAGGTGAGAAGGAGAAGGATGAGGAGGAAGAGAGAGAGAAGAGAAGGAGGGAGGAAAGAAGGAAAGAGAGGAGAAGAAGAAATAGGAGGGAGAAGAGGAAGTGAAAAGGAGGAAGAAAGAAAAAATGACGAAAAATAATAAGAAAATGAAATCTGCATGTGTAACGAATGAGCAATAATGGACTGACGGCATGGAGCGAGGAAGACTTGTTTCCTGTCGGTGTCTCTTCCCCTGCACGGCTCTCCTCCGTCGGCTGGGGCGGGGTTGTCGCACCTCCTGGTCCTCTCCACACGACCTCCAGCGCCACACGTCTGAGCGGGCTCTGACCACTCAGACCATCTGCTCCACTTGCCGTGGGTGGCTGTGGTGGCGGTGGTCGCTGTTGTTTCAGCTACATTCCTCATCCTTCTTTTCATCTTTTCATATTATTTTATTTTTTTCCAAAAATGAATAAAAAAACATATAAAAGCCTGTAAGAAGGTATAATTTCAAAACGCCTCATTTATGTAGCGCAGAAGAATGGCAACTGACGGCAGGGTCCTTCACAGCAGCCCTTGGTTCCCACAGCGGCACCCTGACAGGCCTTGCCTCCGAACTCTGGAGCAGGAGCGGTGCAGTTTCTGCCTCTGGTCTTGATTCCTCCAAAGCCACACGACACACTGCACCTGCACCACACGCTCCACTCGCTCCACTGGCCGTCGATCGCTGATGGTGGCGGTGTGTGGTGTGGTGTGGTGGTTGTGGCGTAGTTGTAGCGTAGTTGTTTTATGGTGGTTGTATGGTGGTTGTATGGTAATAGTATGGTGGTTGTATGGTGCTTGCATGGTGGTTGCATTGATAGTGAAGGAATCAAATGATGCTCTGGGAAGTGAGGGATTGCAAAAGAGATGGAAGGCATAAGGACTGACGGCATGGTCTGGGGTGGGAGCAGATGGTGGTCTCCTGGAAGACACCGATGCACAGTTTGCCTCCGTGGGCGGGAGCAGGTCTCGAACACTCCCTGGTCCTGGTCTGGATGCCTCCGTCTCCACACGTGGCACTGCACTGGCTCCACAAACTCCAACTCGACCAGCCTCCGTCGATGGCTGCAAGGAGGAGGGGGAGGAGGAGGAGGAGGAGGAGGAGGAGGAGGAGAAGGAGGAGGAGGAGGAGGAGGAGGAGGAGGAAGAGAAGGAGGAGGAGGAGGAGGAGGAGGAGGAGGAGGAGGAGGAGGAGGAGGAGGAGAAGGAGGAGGAGGAGGAGGAGGAGGAGTAGGAGGAGGAGAAGGAGGAGGAGGAGAAAAAGAAGAAGAATTCAGAAAGTGGACGAGTATGAGAAGGAGTCAAGTAAACGAGAAAAGGTATTTAGATTTAGAAAAAATAATTGTAATAGTTAAAATAAAATAACTTAAAAAAAAATAAAGTAGAAAAAGAAAAATTGCACTCACGACAGGGCTTGCTGGAGCACTCCTTGATCTGAACAGCGTCTCCTTCGCAGTCCTGCAGTGGCGTGTAGTCGGTGCCTGTGGCGTCCCTTCCTGGCTCGTAGTCAAAATCGGCGTCATCGTAGATGGGCTGTTGGCCTGCCGAGTACTTGCTGAAGACGCCTCCGAAGTCACCACTGTCGCCCGGCTGCTCGTAGCCACCAAAGTAGCCTAAGTCTCTGGCGTATCTGTGGTCCAGTGGTGTGGTGTGGTGTGGTGTGGTGTGGTGTGGTGTGATGTGGTGTGGTGTGGTGTAGTGTGGTGTGGTGTGGTGTGGTGTGGTGTGGTGTGGTGTGGTGTGGTGTGGTGTGGTGTGGTGTGGTGTGGTGTGGTGTGGTGTGGTGTGGTGTGGTGTGGTGTGGTGTGGTGTGGTGTGGTGTGGTGTGAGATAATGTAGTGTGGTGTTGTGTGGTGTTGTGTGGTGTAGTGTGGTGTAGTGTGGTGTTGTGATAAAATGAAATACGGTTTAGTTGAGGTGGAGAGAATTTGTAATCAGAAGTCGTAGTTGGGAGCAATGGAAAGGAAATGGCGAAGATAATGATGTTGATGATGATAGTGATGGTGATGAAGATTATGAGGATGATGATGTTGATGATGAGGATGAGGATAATGGGGATGATGATGATGATGATGATGATGATGATGAAGATGAGGATGATGTTAATGAGGATGAGGATGAAGATGACGATGGGGCAGGACCTCTGAGAATTGTGGTCTGGTTTGCCGTTGGAATCTCCTTTCAGGCACTCCCTGGTCCTCTTCTTGATGCCCACGCCACACGTGACCGAGCACCCGAACCACTTGGACCACGCCGTCCATGAGAAGAGAACCTTGCGCGTCTGTGTATTGTTGTCGTTGTTTTGTTGTTGTTGTTGTGGATGTGAGGTGGTGTTGTTGTTGTTGTTGTTTTTGTTGTTGTTGTTGTTGTTGTGGATTTGAAGTGGTGTTGTTGTTGTTGTTGTTGTTGTTGTTGTTGTAAATGTGAAGTGGTGTTTTTGTTGATGTTGTTTTTTTGTTGTTGTAGTGAATGTGGGGTGTTGTTGTTTGGAAGCTCAAAACTGAAAATTGAGAAAAACAAGGGTAGATTGAAGTGTGATGTATTGCAGATTGGAGGATTGGATGAATGAATGGATGAATGGATGCTAAATGAGTAGTATGTAAAGATGAATGGATGAGAGATGGGTTGGGGAGGAAGGATGGGTGGGTGGGGGCTCACAGTGGGGTAGGTGACAGGCAGGTGCTTGTAGGTGGGCACAGTTTGGTACTTGTGGGGGGTGGGGTAGGTTCTGGGGGCCTCGGTCTTGTAGGCGTAAGGTGTGGGTTTTTCGTAAGGAGGGGGTGTATTATACTCCTTCTCGTAAGGGGGAGGTGTGTTGTACTCCTCCTTGTAGGGGGGAGGTGTGTTGTACTCCTCCTTGTAGGGGGGAGGTGTGTTGTACTCCTCCTTGTAGGGGGGAGGTGTGTTGTACTCCTCCTTGTAGGGGGGAGGTGTGTTGTACTCATGGTCGTAAGGAGGGTGTGTGGCTTTGTAGTCATTGCCCTGGTAGCCTTCCGTTCCATATTCGTGGAAATATTTACCCTTCTCATACCCGCCTCTCGTGTAGGCTGGGTCGTATGGGTCTACCTGGTGATCTCCATAGTCGTACTTTCCTGCAGGGTGTTGGGGGGGCCTTGAACGCTTCAAACATCAACTTCCCATCCACTCGCCAGGTGGCAGAGCAAATCATTAAAAACAAATGTTTAATTGGATTATTTATTGGGAGTATTCGTTTGGAAGTTAAAAGAACGGATGTGCGACCTGGAAGGGCGAAAGCAGTGGTGCCTGCGGGGAGGGTGGGGTGTTGGAGGGCTGGCATCCAGTGCTCAGTGCGCTTCTCAAACATCGCTAATGCGCTCAAAAACTCATTAAAAGTGAAACTTTACAGCCCATCAAAAATGAATTCATGAAAGCCGATGAAAAGTGGATTCATGAGAGAGTGCTTGAAGACTCACAGAAGACGAGAAGCACATAAAGGTCCTTTGGCACTGGCATCTTGCTGACTGTGGTGGTGCAATGTGCTCTTCAGTCTCCCTCCCAACTCTATCATCCACCTTCCAACTCTATCATCCACCTTCCAACTCTCTCATCCACCTTCCAACTCTATCATCCACCTTCCAACTCTATCATCCACCTCCCAACTCTCTCATCCACCTTCCAACTCTCTCATCCACCTTCCAACTCTCTCATCCACCTTCCAACTCTCTCATCTACCTTCCAACTCTCTCATCCACTTTCCAACTCTCTCATCCACCTTCCAACTCTCTCATCCACCTTCCAACTCAATCATCCACCTCCCAACTCTCTCATCCACCTTCCAACTCTCTCATCCACCTTCCAACTCTATCATCCACCTCCCAACTCTATCATTCAGCTTCCAACTCTCTCATCCACCTTCCAACTCTCTCATCCACCTTCCAACTCTCTCATCCACCTCCCAACTCTATCATTCAGCTTCCAACTCTATCATCCACCTTCCAACTCTCTCATCCACCTTCCAACTCTCTCATCCACCTTCCAACTCTCTCATCCACCTCCCAACTCTATCATTCAGCTTCCAACTCTATCATCCACCTTCCAACTCTCTCATCCACCTTCCAACTCTCTCATCCACCTCCCAACTCTATCATTCAGCTTCCAACTCTATCATCCACCTTCCAACTCTTTCATCCACCTTCCAACTCTCTCATCCACCTTCCAACTCTCTCATCCACCTTCCAACTCTCTCATCCACCTTCCAACTCTCTCATCCACCTTCCAACTCTATCATTCACCTTCCAACTCTTCCATCCAACTTCCAATCCCTCCTTCAACACTTCAACTCTTTCATCCATCTTCTACCAATACAACATAAACCCGTCCATCCGTCTTCTAACTTCTCTATCTTTCAAATCTTCCATCCACCTTTTAACTTGTCAATTCATTCTCTTACCATGAAACCTTTAATCTGAAACCTCTAATCAAGCCTCCTTCACACCCACATCTCACACAACATTTTACAAACTTTTATAAGACCATATGGAACGCCAACCCCTCCCAACAACCACCACCACTCCACCTCCCAACAACCACAACCATTCCACCTCCCAACAACCACCACCATTCCACCTCTCAACAACCACCACCATTCCACCTCCCAACAACCACCACCACTCCACCTCCCACAACCACCACCACTCCACCTTCCAACAACCACCACCACTCCACCTCCCACAACCACCACCACTCCACCTTCCAACAACCACCACCACTCCACCTCCCAACAACCACCACCACTCCACCTTCCAACAACCACCACCACTCCACCTCCCACAACCACCACCACTCCACCTCCCAACAACCACCACCACTCCACCTCCCAATCACCTTGGCTTTTCAAGTTCAGCTTCAGATCTTGTGGTCTGTTTTTCACACTCCTTTTTATAGCCTCCTCAGACCATTTTCCCATCACTCAGGCAGTTCTGGCTGATTGATTTCCAATACTACGGACAGCTGACCTTCAAGCATGTGATGTTTGACTTTTCACACCTCTCCTCATTTCTTTTTCATCCTCCTTCTTCATCCTCCCCTCCTCATTCTCTCTTTTTCAATTCCTTCCTTTTTATCCTTCTCTCTCCATCCTCCCTTCACTTCTCCTTCTTAACCTTCCCTCATCAACCCCTCCTCCTCATCCTCTTCTATTCACCCTTCCCTTCCCCATCCTCCTCTTCTCAGCTTCCCTTCTTATCTTTCTCTTCTTCCTTTTCTCTTTTTTCTCACTCTCCCCTTCTTTCTCACCCTTTTTCTTCCTCTCTCTTTCCCCAATTGTGGTTCTTAAGTCTTGTGAGGTCTTTGGCCTGATATAACATTGTTATCTCGTGGCCTCAAAACTCTACGGGGTTGATGCCACTATAATAAAATTCGTATTTGTATTGTATTTTATTGTGTTGTGTTGTATTGTATTGTATTGTGTGGTGTTGTTTGTATTGTATCTAATTTGTTTAAGTACCATTGAATACAACAAAAAATACTTTCAACTTATTTTTAAATTTTGTTTTTAAATAAAAAAATATTTAAAATATTTTTTTTTCTAAAATTCTATTTTTCCCAGTTTTTATTATCTTTCCATGCTTGAATGCTTCTATTGTCGTATTGTTTAACTTCCTTTTTTAATATCTAAAAGTAAAATCAATTTTTTTATATTTGTTTTTAAAAATTCCGTTATTTAGTCTTTTTGTCTTTTGAATCAATTTATTGTCAACATTGGCATTCGGATCTCCTTCAATTGATTGCCTTCTCAAGCGCCTCAGTCGATGGATGCCTGGGGATGGCTTCATTGAATCAATACTTTCAATCATTAACCAGTCCTCTGAACACACATACACACACACACACACACACACACACACACACACACACACACACACACACACA
>OX387260.1:5397345-5409845 GCA_947562095.1 Branchellion lobata
TGAGGTCACGATGAATATGTAATAAGAATCAGTAAGTAACAATCGTTTATGAATACGTAATAATGATGATGATGAATACGTAATGAGAATGAATAAATAATTTCGATGAATACCTAATGAGTACGAATATTTAATGAAGACAATGACACAATTGTTTCTGGGTCACTGGAACAACACGTGCATTTATGTAGCGTGCAATGCCGCCTGCTCACAAATAAACCACCAAAAGCTGATTGGTTAGATGGTTGGTTGGGTGGATGGATGGTTGGTTGGTTGGGTGGATGGATGGATGGTTGGGTGGATGGATGGTTGGTTGGGTGGATGGATGGATGGTTGGGTGGATGGATGGTTGGCTGGTTGAGTGAATGGATGGTTGGTTGGGTGGATAGAAGGCTGGATAGTTGGTTGAATGGATGGAGAGCTGGATGGTTGGATGGGTGGATGGTTGGTTGGATGGATGGTTGGCTGGTTGGATGGACGGTTGATTGGGTGGATGGTTGGTTGGGTGGATGGAGGGCTGGATGGTTGGATGGGTGGATGGTTGGTTGGATGGATGGTTGGCTGGTTGGATGGACGGTTGATTGGGTGGATGGTTGGTTGGGTGGATGGAGGGCTGGATGGTTGGTTGGGTGGATGGTTGGTTGGGTGGATGGTTGGCTGGTTGGAAGGTTGAGTGATTGGTTGGGTGGAAAATGCTTTGATGGTTGGGGTTTGATTGGCTGGTAGATTGGTTGGATGGTTGGTTGGTTGGTTTAAAGAGTCTTGGAAGCAACGAAGGAACAAGGTTTTATGTTCATGAAGCAAAAGTTTTGATAATTTTTACAATCTTTGGTTACACCTTCTTCCGTCAAAAACGGCTTCAAATCTAGATTCACATTCATTTTTTTGTTCTTCCGGTCTTCACTTCCGGTACATACATTTCTCTTTCGATTGAGTGGTATCAGCTGGGTCAGACAGGTGTAAAGTTTTGATGACGTCATTTCACACAACAAGCACAACCCTAGTACTTTACAAAAAAACAGTGCGTGTGGTTCAACCAAGCAATAACAACCACCAATAGCCTATTATAGTGTTAATTGTGTCTTTAATCATTTTATTATCATTTTAATTGTTTCAATGATCACGTGGGTGTTTTCTTTGTATCAATACACACACAGCTATCCCATTAAGCACCCAATTAAAGTAATTAGATCAGCAATCGATAAGCCAATCAACAGGTAAGAAGCAAGCGACCAATCAAAAGTCAACAGCAAGCGATCAACGTCACGTGATTGGTTGACACCTTTGCCAAACCTCGGTCATCAGATATGCATGGGAAAGTTACTTCAAATGGAAGAGGTTTGGTGAAGTTCATTTTTAAATGGTAACTTGAATTCACTTTTAAATATTAAATTTTTAATTAACTTTTAAATTAATTTTAAATTAACTTTTAAATTAATTTTTAAATTAATTTTTAAATTAATTTTTAAATTAATTTTTAAATTAATTTTTAAATTAATTTTTAAATTAATTTTTAAATTAACTTTTAAATTAATTTTTAAATTAATTTTTAAATTAATTTTTAAATTAATTTTTAAATTAACTTTTAAAGTTATTTCGGAGAATAGTGTTGATTACTTGGTTGGTCAAATGAATCAATGAGACGAGCGCAGCGCAAACTTTTTAAAAAAAAATGGTTAAAAATACCCCTCGAAATTTTTTTAAAAACTTTAAAGGAGTTTTAAAACAAATTTAAAAAAAAATCAAAACTTCAAAATAACTAAAAAATCGTTTTTTTGTTAGAAAAAAAAAATTAAAACTTTTTTTTCTTTGGAAAATGTTTTTAATCTTTGGAAAAGTTATAGTTTTTGTTTGATCAGGTTGGCGTCTGTCTAGTGATTGATGGACCGCCGCAAGTGGCTCCCTCCATTCATCCCTCATTCCTCCTTCATTCCTCCTTCATTCCTCTTTCATTCCTCCTTCACTCCTCTTTCATTCCTCCTTCATTCCTCCTTCATTCCTCTTTCATTCCTCCTTCATTCCTCCTTTATTCCTCTTTCATTCCTCTTTCATTCCTTCTTCACTCCTCCTCCATTCCTCCTTCATTCCTCCTTCATTCCTCCTTCATTCCTTCTTTATTCCTCCTTCACTCCTCCTTCACTCCTCCTTCATTCCTCCTTCATTCCTCCTTCATTCCTTCTTCATTTCATCTTCATTCCTCTTTCATTCCTCCTTCATTCCTCCTTAACTCCTCTTTCATTCCTTCTTCATTCATCCTCCATTCCTTCTTCATTCCTTCTTCACTCCTTCTTCATTCCTTCTTCATTCCTCCTTCATTCCTCCTTTATTCTTGTTTCATTTTCTCTCTACTTTTCTTCTATTTTTCTACCTGCTGTTTTTTTTCTTCCTTCCATTTTTCATTTATTTCATACTTTCTCCTCTCTCTCCACTCCATCCACGGCCGTTCAGACATACAGAGAACCACTCAGACATACAGAGAACCATTCAGACACACAGAGAGCCACTCAGACATACAGAGAACCACTCAGACATACAGAGAACCACTCAGACATACAGAGAACCACTCAGAAATACAGAGAACCACTCAGACATACAGAGAACCACTCAGACATACAAAGAACCACTCAGACATGCAGAGAACCACTCAGACATACAGAGAACCACTCAGACATACAGAGAACCACTCAGACATACAGAGAACCACTCAGACATACAAAGAACCACTCAGACATGCAGAGAACCACTCAATTCCAGGTCGATGTTGAAGCCACTATTCTTCATCTGCAAGAAGCGATGCACGTCTTGAAACGAAGGTCGCAGGTTCGAATCCCGTTTCCAGCACTCCCTCATGAGGTCATAAATTTCCTTGGGGCAGTAACAAGGCTGAGGCAGGAGGAGAGAGGGTTTGTCAATGGATGCGTACACCATCTCCTCCTGCTTCTCCATCCTCTTCAACCCTTCCGCCACCGTATCGTCACTCAGAGCCGCGTAGGGTCGCTGTTGACACGCACTCAACACCTCCCATAACGTCACCCCAAACGACCACACGTCACTCTTGCTGCTCCGGTTGTTCTGGGGAGGAGAAAAAGGTTGTTTGATTTTTGGGGGGGAGGAGGGGGTGAGGGAGAAGAGGGTTTGGAAGGTGGTTGGGGGGAAAGGTTATTTTGGTGGATGTAAGTAGGTGGTAGTTGTTCCAGAGGAAGGGGAGGAAAGGGGGGAAAGAGGGGTAGGGGAGGAGGGGGGAGGGGAGGAGGGGGGAGGGGAGAAGGGGGGAGGGGAGGAGGGGGGAGGAGGGAGAAGGGGAGGGGGGAAGGGGGTTGACGGAGTTTGGAGGGTGGGGGGGAGGAGAGAGTTTATCAAGTTTGGAGGGTGGAAGAGGGAAGAGAAAGCTGTAGAGTTTAGAGAAAAAATAATTTTGATAGTTGGAAAGTTGTTTTGATGGTGGAGGATATTTAAAAAAAATAATTTAAAAAAAAAATAATTAAAAAAAAAATAATTTAAAAAAAAAATAATTTTTATTTTGGAAGGAGGCTTCAACGAAATGAATTGCTTGGATTTTTCATGTTTTTAATGAAGATTTGAAAAAAACTTAATTTTTTTTTGAAAATCTATTTTGCTGTTGCCAATCTTACGCTGAGTTAACTTCGATTAACCCAATTATTTTGCAAAAAAACCTAAATTTTTTATTTTTCTGTGGAAGAGAAAAAAGTTTGCGGAAAAAAATTGAAAAGAATTGAAAAAGATGTTTGAAAAACTAAAAAAAAAAAAGAAAAATAGGTGAAAAACTGGTTTAAAAAAACAGAAAAAAATAGAAAAAAACTATTAAAAAAAGAAAAAAAGAAAAAAAAAGGAAAAAAAAGAAAGAAAAAAAAAAGAAAAAAAAAAGGTTTTTGAATTAAATTTGTTTGTAAAGTGGAAAATAGGAAGATGTTGATGCACGGACCGAATGTCCAACTTCCTTAACGTACTGGCAGCTTTTCCGAACAAAATTAATTTATCCTCAAATACCTCTTGCTCCTCCTTCTCACGATTTGTTTTTTCAGAAAATAAAAATGAAGCTTCCAGTGATTTTTGTCGAAAAAAAACATTTTTTTTTGCTTCGAAAACGAAGTTCAAAGAAGGAAAAAGTCAGTAGTTTTGTTTTGTTGAGAAGACAATCAGCCTAATGACGCAGCTTTGAAAGCAAATCCTTACAAAGTGCTTCCCCTCCCCCCTCCTCACAACCTCCCCTTTTCACCTCCCCCTTCCTCCCCTCCCTCCTCCTCACAACCTCCCCTTTTCGCCTCCCCCCTCCTCCCCTCCCCCCTCCTCACAACCTCCCCTTTTCACCTCCCCCCTCCTCCCCTTTCCCCTCCTCACAACCTCCCCTTTTCACCTCCCCCCTCCTCTCCTCCTGCCTCCTTACAACCTCCCCTATTTACCTTCCCCCTTCTCACAACCCCCCCTCCTCACCACCCCCCCTTCCTCACAACCTCCTCTCCTCACATCCCCCCTACATCTCCATTTCTGGAATCCCCTTTTTCTTTTCACATCATCCCTCCTAACATCTCCCCCCCCCCACCTCACCTCCTCTTTTCTCCTTCCCTTCTCCTCTCTCTTCCCCTCCCTCTCTCTTCTCACCTTTTTCTCTTTCTTCACAACCCCTTCTTTACCTCCTTTTTCTCTCTTTGCACCCACTTGCACAACAAACTCCTCCCTCCCTACATCCTCCCTTCTCAACCCCCTTTCATCCTCACATCCCATTTTTTGCAAATTTTCAACTAATCCCTTTTTCTTCTTTCTCTCCTCACACCCCTCTCTGCAAATCCTTTCTGCCACCACCACCACCACCACCACCACCACCACCACCACCACCACCCCCACCACCACCACCACCACCACCACCATCACCACCACCACCACCACCATCACCACCACCACCACCACCACCACCACCACCACCACCACCACCACCACCACCACCACCACCACCACCACCACCACCACCACCACCACCACCACCACCACCACCACCACCATCACCACTACCACCACCACCACCACCACCACCACCACCACCACCACACCACCACCTCCACCACCACCACTCACATATAGATACACCTCCCAGGCCATCCATCTGATAGGGAGCAGGTCACCCAATCTGGGATCCTTTTGGGGGGGTTGAATTTCAAAAGTTGTTTCGAATTAAAATAATTAATTAAAAAAAATTCAAGTTGTAAAAAAAAAATTTTTTTTCATCACCAATGAAGTCACCAACCTGGTGAACCCACCACAAACCCACCCACCACAAACCCACCCACCAAAGCAGTTGAGAATAACTCACCACAAACTTCCCCACCCTCTCAAAAATCCCCCAAAAACCTCCAAAAACCCCCAAAACCCCCTAAAACCCCCCAAAACCCCTCAAAACCTCCTAAAACCCCCAAAACTAACCCCAAAATTAACCCCAAAGCCAACCCAACCCCCAAAGACGCCCTTCCCACCTGATAGTAATCGTCTGCATAGGGTCCACTCACGGTGGCCTGTACATCGGAGAGTTTGATGGAGAGGCGAGGGAAGATGAGACAGTTGCGAGCGGCCAGGTCTCCCAGGGGGGTGTTGAGCTGTTCCAGGTGCTTCATGCCGCATGCGATCTGAGTCGCTATGTAGATCAGACAACCGTACCTGTGAATGTTGGGTTGGTGGGTGGTTGGTTGAGTGGTTGGTTGGTTGGTTGGTTGGTTGGTTGGTTGGTTGGTTGGTTGGTTGGTTGGTTGGTTGGGTGGTTGGTTGGTTGGTTGGTTGGTTGGTTGGTTGGTTGGTTGGGTGGTTGGTTGGATGGTTGGGTGGTTGGTTAGGTGGTTGAGTGGTTGGCTGGGTGGTTGGTTGGGAGGGTGGCTGGTTGGGTGGTTGGGTGGTTGGGTGGTTGGGTGGTGGGTGGGTGGATGGTTGGTTGGGTAGTTGGTTGGGTGGCTGGGTAGGTGGTTGGTTTGGTGGTTGGTTGGGTGGTTGTTTGAGTGGTTAGTTGAGTGGTTAGTTGAGTGGTTAGTTGAGTGGTTGGTTGGGTGGTGGGCTGGGTGGTTGGTTGGGTGGTGGGCTGGGTGGTTGGCTGGGTGGTTGATTTTTTAATACTTTTTTTCACTTCCAGACACTTTTTTCATCCTTTCATCCTCCCCCCTCCAACACCCCTCCCACCCTTCCATCCCTTCATCCCCCTCCCCCACACTCACGTCAAATCAAACTGTTGAGTAGTCTTTCCGGAAGATCTTTCCCTCAAAAACGAGTTAAGGTCTCCAAAGCTCGAACCCTCGGTCAAGAGGTAAGCTGGAGACTGTTGACTCGACACTGCCACCAACTGCGCCATCCGTGCACTGGTCTGAAACGTCAATAGTCGCTTCAACTTCGCCTCCAAGGCCATTCTGGGTAGTAAAAAAAATTCCGTAGATTTTTTTTTTCGGTGGAAAAACTCTGACGGAGTAGGTGTAAAAGTGGATTTTGAAATTAAGCATAATCGCACAAATGGTTTGATGGGAAGAATATAACTATACGCCGAAAAATGAAAAATAAAAAAACGAAAAAAAAGAAAACGAAGAAAAAGAAAACGAAGAAAAAATAAAAATAAATAAACTAAATAAAGAAGGAGAAAAAAATAGAGAAAAAAATTCATGAAAAAAAAAGGTTGTTTTTTCGTCCTAAAATCTCTCTAAATAAATAGCAATCAATGGCATTTTGACTTTTTCATCAATCATAATCACGTGTGGAAAAACAAAAAAAAATAAGTTTTTATTATTTTGTATTTTTGAGTACAGGAAAGTATCAAAAAAAAAAATTTTTTGTTTTTTTTCAAAAAATGTTTTTTTTTCTATTTTTCTGCAACACCTGCATACATTGAAAGACCTGTCATTAAGGGGGTGGCGAGGAAATTAACAAAAAAACCCTATTAATTAGGCGAAAAATAAAAACAAAACTGAAATATAATTTTTAATTGAAAAAAAAAATAAAAAAACGTGCAAAACTTATGTTTTTTTCGACTGAAATCATTTTTCTTCGTCATTTTTTGTCACAAAAATATGAGCTTTGAAGAACAAAGCAACGGACATATGCGCAGCGATTAATTATCTTACGAGCTTTCCCTTCCTGATTAATTTTTCTATCTATTTTCAGTTTTTAAAATATTTTTTTTCAAATTTAAAAATATATTATTTTTTTTCAAAGTTAAGAATATATTATTTTTTTGTTTTATATATATTTGTTTGAATTTCAGAATAATTAAAAAAAATAATCAAATTAATTTTATTTTTATTATTAAAATCTCATTTTAAACTATTTAACATTATAATTTTTCATTCCTATGTGTTTTATTAACAAAAAAAAATTAAAAAAAAACGTTAATAGTTTTTTTTTCAAGTTTGAAAAAAAAATTAATTTCCGTTAAAAAATGTGAAAAAATAAAAAGTTTAAAACCTTATTTTGGAAGAGTGAAGATCAAAGGAGGAGAGGAGGAGGGGGGTGGTGGGGGTGTGGGGGTGGTGGTTGTTGGGGCCTTGTTGTAGTTCACACAGGAAGATCTGTGTGGAGGTTTCAATGGGAAGAAGTAGGAAGGAGTGGGGAGGGTTGAAGGAAAACAACAACAACAACAACAACAACAAAAACAACAACAATGACGACGACAAAAACAACAAAAATGACGACGACAAAAACAACAACAAAAGCAAAAACAACGAAAACAACTTTCAAACTAAGAATAACATCGGAAACAACAAAAAATCAACAAGAAATACCAACAATTACAGCAAAATCACCATCACCAACAACAACAGCAAAAACAACTGAAAAACCAAAAAACAACTACAACCACAACAACAACACCATCACCAACAACCACAACAGCAATAACAAAACCAAAAACTACAACAACAGCAAAAACAGCAAAAACAACATAAACAACAAAACCAACAGCAACGACAACAACAACAACAGCAACAACAACAACAATAGCAACAACAACAGCAACAACAACAACCTCTCCATAGGTTCCTTCTCCAAGGTGTTGCAGCAGTTTCACTCGGCTCCTGTCTATCTGGAACGACTGATACACTTCGGCAAGGTTGTTGATGTTGATGTTGTTGTTGATGTTGATGTTGCTGTTAATGTTGTTGTTGATGTTGCTGTTGATGTTGTTGATGTTGTTGTTGATGTTGTCGTTGATGTTGTTGTTGAGGTTGTTGTTGTTCAACGGAAAGTTTGTGTTGCTGTTTTGACCAAAATGATTGGGAAGTTTCTGGAGTGTTTTGTTGTTAACAAAGTTGTTGTTGTTGTTGCTGTGATTGAACAACAAAGTGGTGTTGTTGTTGTTTTTGTTGTGGTTTTCTAACAAGTCAATGTTGTTGTTGTTGTTGTTGTTGTTGTTGTTTGTGGCGTTCATGAACGGGTCGTGTTTAGTGTTGTTGTGAAGGGTGTTGCAGTTGAAATAAATGTTGGTACTGTTGACGTTATTATTGTAATTATCATCATTATTGTTATTATTGTTGTTATTATTGTTGTTGTTGCTGTTGTTTTTGTTGTTATGTTTGTTGTTCACTCCGTTCAAGTGTTCGTGTGTTTGTAAAAACGGAAGTGAATCCTTGTGTTTTAGAGTGGTTCGGGGCACGAGGGTGGACGAGTTGAACGCCTGATTGGTCAGACAGTCGGTCACGTGGGAGGATTGCTGAACGCTGATTGGATACAAGCCTGGGTGGCTGAGGGTGCCTGGAAAAATGATTTCAATTTTTAAAGGAAGGAAAAATATAAAAATTCATGTAAAAAAGAAAAAGAAAAAAAAGAAAAAGAAAAAAAAGAAAAAGAAAAAAAAGAAAAAGAAAAAAAAGAAAATGAAAAAAAAAGAAAAAAAAGATCATTTTAAAACATTTTCACGTTAGTAAAAAACTCATTATTTTATTCTTTTATTCATTCAGCTGTTCATCCATCCATCCACCCACCACCAATCCATCCATCCATCATCCATTCATACAGCCACTCACCCATTCTTCTACCCATCCATCCACCCATCCATCCACCCGTCCATCCACCCATCCATCCACCCATCCATCCACCCATCCATCCACCCATCCATCCACCCATCCATCCACCCATCCATCCACCCATCCATCCACCCATTCATCCACCCATCCTTTCACCACCACCCATTCACCAAACACCACCCACCCATCCACCCACCCATCCACCCATCCATCCACCCACCCATCCATCCCCCGTTGGGAGCAGGGGGGGAAGGCAGTTTGAAGTTTTTGATGGACTTGCCCTGCTCACGTGATCCCTCACGTGATGCGTCTTTCAAGAAGGGGTGTTCCCCCCCATCTGTAAAACCTTCGTAGGGGGGAGGGGGTAAAGGGGGTTGGGGGAGTGGGTTGAAAGAAAGGAGGATGATGGAGCTTGAAAGGGCGGAGTCAATAAACGTCACTCAATCTTCCAAGCCTCATCATCTTTTACTTATAATTCTTTCTAGTTTATCTGTTCACACGCTTGTCTGTCCATTCATTCATTCGTTCATTCATTCATTCACTTATCTTTTCATTCATCTATCCACTCATTCATCGTTCCATTCATTCTTCCATTCATTCATTCATTCATTCATTCATTCATTCATTCATCTATCCATTCAATCATTTATCAATTCATTCATGCATCCATCCATTTGTTTATCCACTCATTCAGGCATTCATTTAAAAACCTATTCGTTTATACACTTGTATTTTTTTCATCCGTGCATTTATTCAAGCATGCATGCATTTATCCAAGCATGCATGCATGCATGAATTCATCCAAGAATGCATGCATGCATGAATTCATCCAAGAATGCATGCATGCAAGCGGCACCTCTGAAGCTTCTTTGTGTGGTCCTTCTCTCTTCCCCGTTGAGGAGGGAGTTGTGTGGTGGCTGGATGTGTTTCTTCATCTGCATTCGTTACCGTGTGAATGATGAATGGATGGATGGATGGATGGATGGATGGATGGATGGATGAATGGATGGATGGATGAATGGATGGATGGATGAATGGAGAGATGGATAGATGGATAGCTGGATGGATGAAGGGATGGATGAATGAATGGATGAACAGATGGATGGATAAAAAAATGGGAAACTGGAAGGTTAGAATAACGAAAGAATGAATAGGAAATCAGGGAATCAATTTTTAGAGTGAATTTTAAAAGTAAACACTGAGAGTAAGGATGTGTTTTATCTTTATTTGGCGTTTCAAAAAGCTTTGACTTCAAATTGAACTGAATATACTTTAATGAAACTAAATTAAAACAAAAACAAAAAAAAAGCAAAACGGGTGACCTGTTTCCGTTTCCTGAGCAGCAGCAGCAGCAGCAACAGCAGCAACAGCAACAGCAGTGTGCTCAGAGTTCCCGCCAAAATGCCTACTTTTTCTTCAGATAAATGCGTCTGAAGAGCCGACTCTGAAGAATCATCATCATCACCCTCTCCACCCCCATTCTCTTCTTCTTCCTCTTCCTCATTTTTATTTTCTTTTTCTTCTTTGCTTTTTGTGTTTTCGGTTTTTGCATGATCTGTATGATTTTTTATTTTTCAAATTATTTTTCGACGATTGTTGGCAAACAATTTTTATAAAATCAAAATGAAATCTTCAATTATAATTTTGCTATAAAAATTCATCGGGAGTTTTGAAAGGAAAATGTAACGTAATTATGATCACTTTTCAAAAAAAAATTCTAGAAAAACTACCCTGGAAAAAAACTAGAAACGTTTTTCTAGAAGGAAATTTCGAAAAAAAAATAATAGAAAAACAATTTAAAAAAATATTCTATCCATTTAAAAAAAAGAAAAATTTGAAAAAAACTTGAACCAATTTTGTAAAATAAATTTTGGACCAATTTTGAAATCATGTTTGGTCGTTAAATTGCTTCCAACTTCAGTTTATGATTTAAAAAAAAAATTGTTTTTTTTTTCTTGCAAAATTTCAACAAAATGTTTAACTCGTTCATTTTTTTGATTTGATTTTTTAAACTCAATTTTTATTTTTTCTTTTTCATTTTTTTTGTTGATTTGTTTTCTTTAATTCGATTTTTATTTTTCCTACTTTATTTTTTCTAATTTTTTTTTTTTTTTCATTTTTTTTATTCTCATTTTTTTAGTTTCACCCTTCACTCCCTTCATTCCACATACATTTTTTATTTTATTTTATTTTTTATTTATTATTTTTTTCTTTGTTTCCGTTTTTATTATTTATTTTCCCGTCGTTATTTTCACTTTCACATTTATTCCCATTATTTCAGTTTTTTTTTTCATATTTTTTATCGTTTTTTTATTTTTATCAATTTCTTTCGTCGTTTTTTTTATTTTTATCATTTTTTTCGTCGTTTATTTTATTTTTATTATTTTTTCCGTCGTTTATTTTATTTTTATTTCATATTTTTACGACTCCAAAACGAGCACTCATCAATATTTGAAGGCGATTCTAAAAAATGCCTCTTGCTGCTCTTCCAATTTATTATTATTATTATTATTATATATATATATATTTATTAGTTTTTTTAAATATTTTTTCTACACTTTTTATAAAAATAGTTTTGATAAAAACAAAAAAACCAATGAGGAAAATCCTTTATAAAAATTATTTTTTTAGTGGAAAAACTGTAAATAATTTTTAAAAATGGAAAAAAATTATAATGTAAAAAAAAAATTTTGGTAAAAAAATCAAAAATTAAAAAAAGAAAGTTTTTTTCATATATAAAAATGATAGTTTTAATTATTCATAAAATAAAAAAAATAAAATTGTTAAACGCCTCACCACTGTTGTGATCGGCGTTCACTTTTGACGAAATGTCAGGAACTGGTTCGTTGACGGGTTCTGAAGAGGAAGGAGGAGGAAGGAGGGGAGAAGAAAATGGAAGAGAAGAAGGAGGAAGAAGAAGAAGAGAGGAGGGTGAAAGAAAAAAGAAGGAAAAGAAAAAAGAAAAAGGAGAAGAAGAGGAGGAGGTGGAAGGAGAAAAAAGAAGGAAAAGAAAAAAGAAAAAGGAGAAGAAGAAGAGGAAGAAAAAGAAAAAGAAGAAAAAAAGAAGTCAAAAGATGGAAAAAATGAAAAGAAGGAAGAGAGAGCAAGTGCCTGAAATCGCCTTCTTCACTTTTATTTCCATTCCACCTAGCCTTTTCTCCTTTCTCTCACTCACTCCTCTTCTTTTGATTTGTTCTTTTTTTTATCCACACACACTAACCACACCACACCACACCACACCACACCACACCACACCACACCACACCACACCACACCACACCACACCACACCACATCACACCACACCACACCACACCACACCACACCACACCACACCACACCACACCACACCACACCACACCACACCACACCACACCACACCACACCACACCACACCACACCACACCACACCACACCACACCACACCACACCACACCACACCACACCACACCACACCACACCACACCACACCTGATATGAACTCCATCTCAGACACCAA
>OX387260.1:5421522-5426522 GCA_947562095.1 Branchellion lobata
CAACTACAAGATTGCTCCACTACTACTACTACTACTACTACTACTACTACTACTACTACTACTACTACTACTACTACTACTACTACTACTACTACTACTACTACTACTACTACTACTACTACTACTACTACTACTACTACTACTACTACTACTACTACTACTACTACTACTACTACTACTACTACTACTACTACTACTACTACTACTACTACTACTACTACTACTACTACTACTACTACTACTACTACTACTACTACTACTACTACTACTACTACTACTACTACTACTACTACTACTACTACTACTACTACTACTTCTACTACTACTACTACTACTACTACTACTACTACTACTACTACTACTACTACTACAACTACTACTACTACTGCTACTACTACTACTACTACTACTACTACTACTACTACTACTACTACTACTACTACTACTACTACTACTACTACTACTACTACTACTACTACTACTACTACTACTACTACTACTACTACTACTACTACTACTACTACTACTACTACTACTACTACTACTACTACTACTACTACTACTACTACTACTACTACTACTACTACTACTACTACTACTACTACTACTACTACTACTACTACTACTACTACTACTACTACTACTACTACTACTACTACTCCTACTACTACTACTACTACTACTACTACTACTACTACTACTACTACTACTACTACTACTACTACTACTACTACTACCGCCACTACACTAACCTCCATCACCTCACACACAAGCCATGAATAATAGATCAGAAAGACATTTGTCAAAGGCAAAGACACATGTGCCTATGGAACAGAAGTTGATGCATACAACTCCATACAACTCCATACAACTTCATACAACTCCATACAATTCCATACAACTCCATACAACTCTATAATGAAATAAAAATATAAACAATACAATACAACTCTTTACATTTCTATATAAATAAATACAATCATAAACAACATACAATATTGTAATAATAAAAATCTATATAATAAGATACAACTATAAACAACAAAATACGACTATAAACAACAAAACACCACTATAAACAACAAAACACCACTATAAACAACAAAACACCACTATAAACAACAAAACACCACTATAAACAACAAAACACCACTATAAACAACAAAACACCACTATAAACAACAAAACACGACTCTAAACAACTAAACACGACTACAAACAACAAAATACGACTACAAACAACAAAATAAAAACATTAAAACACAAAGCAATTCCATATAGCTCCACAAAATCACATATGTATACACAATTTGATGGATTTCACTGAAGCTCTGATACAAGTTTGTATAGCTACAATTCACAACAATTTCATGCAATTTGGAAATATACAAACACATACAAACACTTTGTATTGATGACTCTACAGCAATCAACAGGCCATGCAAAATCTCGATAGAATGAACTTGAAATGATAAAATCAACGTGTTATCAACTAGCACACGCCAACAACAGCTATGCCTTCTAACACACTTTCATTCACACATCTAAATACACATCCAACCACACATTTAACCACACATCCAACCACACATCCAATCACACATACAAACACACATCCAACCACACATCCAACCACCCATCCAACCACCCATCCAACCACACATCCAACTACACATCCAACCACACATCCAACCACGCATCCATCCACACATCCAACCACACATCCAACTACACATCCAACCACCCATCCAACCACACATCCAACCACACATCCAACCACACATCCAACCACCCATCCAACCACCCATCCAACCACCCATCCAACCACCCATCCAACCACACATCCAACCACACATCCAACCACACATCCAACCACCCATCCAACCACACATCCAACCACCCATCCAACCACACATCCAACCAAACATCCAACCACACATACACCCAGCCACACAGGCACATACAGCTTAACTCTGAATCTTCCAGTTATTCTGTTTATTCTTCCATTACTATGTTTCTCCACGCGTTCCTTTGTTCCTTTCCATAAAAACCTCTTCCACTTCAACACCACTTCAAACTGCTTACAACACCACGTCTCCGACAACATATGGTTTTGCCAACCCTTCCTCCCCCCTAAAACACATCCAACCCTCCCTCCTTCCATACCTTCTTATTTTCTTAACCCTCCATCCATCCTTCCTCCACCTCCCTACCCTTCTTCCATCCCTCTTCTTTTTCCAACTTTTCTTCCATCCTTCTTCCGCCCCACAACACTTAGCTTTCACACCATTCACCATTCAACCATCTCACCATCTCACCATCCAACCATGCCACCATCCCCCATTCAACCCTCCAACCATCCTCCAACCATCCACGCCACCATCCACCCTTCCACCATCCCACCATTAATCCAACCACCCCACCATCCATCCAGCCACGCCACCATTCACCCTTCCACCACCCCACCATTCATCCTTCCACCACCCCACCATTCATCCAACCACCCCACCATCCACCACCCAACCACCCCACCATCCTCCATCCAACCACCCCACCAGCTCTATCTTTCTGAACGACAACAAAAAATTGTCCTTTAACAAATTTCAAACATTTTTTTTAAGCGCCTCCAAAGCGACCCAGTTTGCGAACTGTGCGCTTCCAACAGGCTGTACATTCATTCAACGACAAAAACACGAAAAAAAAATCTCTTTTTTTTTAACTACAACCAAAACAACAACAACCACAACCACAACCACAACAACAACAACCACGGCAAAAATAAACAAAAAACACCAAAACAACAACAAACACCAACAACCACCACCAAAATAACAACAGCGACAATCACTAAAACAACAGCAACAAAAAACAACCACCACCAAAACAACAACCTTCCCCAAAACAACAACAACAACAAACAAACAACAAACACCAAACAACAGCAACAGCCGTTCTAGTTAAGTTGACAAATGGAGTTGTGTGGATTAACCTGGGCTAGCCCAAGCCTCCATCACGTGACCCTGTGATGCTATGTCTTCTTGTGTGTGTTGCTATGTCTCTTTGTGTTTGTTGTTATGTCTCCTTGTGTATGTGGTTATGCCTTCTTGTGTGTGCGGTTATTTCTCCTTGTGTGTGTGGTTATGTCTCTTTGTCTTTGTGGTTATGTCTCCTTGTGTGTGTGTGGCTATGTTTCATTATGTGTGTTGTTATGTCTCCTTATGTGTGTTGCTGTCTCTTTGTGTGTGTCTTTGTGTGTGTGTGTTTCATATGTGTGTTGTTGTGTGCGTGTTGTTGTGTGCGTGTTGTTGTGTCTGTTTGTTGTTGTGTGCGTGTGCTCGTGTATGCAGTACTTGTTGCTGTGTTGTTGTGTGTTGTTTGTTGTTTGTAATTGTGTATTTTCTTTTGTATTTGTTTGTTTGTTATGTTGTTTTGTATGATTGTTTTGTGTGGTTGTTGTGTATGTAGTTGTGTGTAGTCTGTAGGACCTTTCGTGTGGTCTCCAATGTCAGCCTTTATTTGTGCTTCTTTGCATGCTCAGTTGTGAGGTCTTTTGTGTGTGGTTGTTATCTAGTTTTTATATGAGTTCTTTGTTCTTCAAAATCTTTTGTGTATGGTGTCTGGGGGGTCTTTGTGTGCGTTTGTGGTCCTTGTGTGCGTGTGTGTGCTTGTGTGCGTGCGTGTGTGCGTGCGTGCGTGCGTGCGTGCGTGCGTGCGTGCGTGTGTGCGTAGGTGTTCTTGTGTGCTTGTGTGTGCTTGCGTGCGTGTGTGCATGTATGTGCTTTTGTGATGTCTGTGTGTTCATAATGTTCCGTTGTTGTGCGGTTCGTGGATGCGGCTTTGTGTGTTTGTGTGTGTGTGTGTGTTTGAGTATGTTTTTGTATCTGTGTATGTGTGCGTATGTATCTATGTGTGTACGTTTTTGTGTGTCTTGATTGTGCGTTTTTTGTTGTATATGCGTGTTCTTTGTATGTGCATTTCTTTTGTATGTTGTTTTTGTTTGTGTGAGTTTTTGTATGTGCGTTTTTTTGTTCGCTTTTTTGTATACTTTTGTCAAACTCTAGTTTTTCCGCGTGGGTGTTGACACGTCATTTCACGCAATCATGTGTCTCGGCTTGTATTTTTCCTTCTACAAAATTATTTTCCCAAAATTCTATTGACAGAATTTGCTTCTCCCATTATCTCCCGAAGCTCCTCATTACGTATTCCTTCTTTCGAATTTTCATCCACCAAATATTTCTCTTCTTTTTTTTTGTTTTTTTTCCCCTGTTTTTTTTTTTTTTTTTTTTTTTTTCTTTTTTTTTTTTTTTCTTTTTTTTTTTTTTTCTTTTTTTTTTTTTCTTTTTTTTCTATTTTTTCTATTTTTTCTTTTTTTTTTCTTTTTTTTCTATTTTTTTTCTTCTTTTTCTAGTTTTTTTCTATAACATTTTGACCATGTGTTTTTCATTTCAATTTTTTATTTTCAAATTTCGCTCTTTAATATTAATTTTTTTTCATTTATTTTTCATAAATTTTTTTTTTTCATAATTTTTTTTTTCATAAATTAGTTTTTTTTTTCATAAAGTTATTCGTACTAAAAGTTTTTTTATTTGAAAAACTTCATTAAAAAAATTTCTAGTATATATATTTTTTTGTTTTTTTTATTTCCATTATTCAAATAAATCTTTTTTTTTTCTTTTTTTTTTAATTTTCATATTCCGAAAACATCAGGCAGTGGCAAATGGGTGGTTTAATTTTATTTTGTTCTATTAATAGCCCCAATGTAGGTCAGGCGAGATCTTGAAGATAAAAACAGATTAAAAGTAAACCCTAATTGAAGCGGCCTTGAACCAGGGCAGGAAGGATGGGAGAGAATTTATAATGGTTGGGAGACATATAATTATTCTGGTATACAATACAATACAATACAATACAATACAATACACTATATTACAATACAATAAAATACAATACAATACAATACAATACAATACACTATATTACAATACAATAAAATACAATAC
>OX387260.1:5436522-5446522 GCA_947562095.1 Branchellion lobata
TTGTGAGTGGTTGAGAGTGGTTGTGAGTGGTTGTGAGTGGTTGGAAGTGGTTGTGAGTGGTTGAAAGTGGTTGTGAGTGGTTGAAAATGGTTGTGAGTGGTTTTGCAGTAATGGCGTTGTAGAGGTGACAATAAAAGTAAAGATAAAATGAGGGTTGAGTGGTTGGATGAGGGCTTGATGATTGGGATTGATGATGGATGAATGGATGGATGAATGGATGGATGAATGGATGGATGAATGGATGGATGAATAGATGGATGATTAAATGGATAAATGGATGGATAAATAGATGGTTGAATGGATGAACAGATGGATGAATAGCTGAATGAATAGATGAATGGAAAGATGAATGAATAGATGAATTAATGAATGGATGAAGGGAGGATTGAATAGATGGGCAGATGAATGGATGGATGAATGGATGGATGAATGGATGGATGAATGGATGGATGAATGGATGGATGAATGGATGGATGAATGGATGGATGAATGGATGGATGAATGAATAGATGAACAGATGAATAAATGGGTGGAGAGATGGGTGGAAGAAAAAATGGATGGATAGTGGACGGATAGATGTATGAATGGGTGGATAAAGAAATGAATGAGTGGATGGATAGATGAATGAGTGGATGGAAGGATGAATGAGTGGATGGAAGGATGAATGAGTGGATGGAAGGATGAATGAGTGGATGGAAGGATGAATGAGTGGATGGAAGGATGAATGAGTGGATGGAAGGATGAATGAAGGAATGAAGGAAGACTAAAAGTTATTAGAGTAGAGTGGGAGGCAAGAAGTTGAAAAAAAAGGAAAAAAAAATGACAGGTATTTGTGAGGAAATGTTGCAAAGTACCGCGGATCAGGTGTCGAAAAAAAAAATTTTGTTTCAGAAAAATATTACAAAAAAACTGTTTTGGGAGGGCTGAAAAATTGTCTAACCGTGATGAAAAAATTAATTGGAAAGTATAAAAAAACAAAAAAAGAAAAATTAAAAAAAAAAAGAAGAAAAATTTAAAAAAAAAAGAAAAAAGAAAAAAAATTTGAAAAAAAAGAAGAAAAACTAAAAAAAATTAAATGAAAAAAAACGTAAGCATGCGAGAGGTATGGCGCAGATGGTATGGAAGCAAGTATTGAGTGTCTTTATTGAAAAAAGTGAAAAATTGATCACAGTTTTGTTTTTTGAAACAAAACTGTTTTAGTTTTGTTTTTGAAACAAAACTATTTCAGTTTTGTTTTTTGAAACAAAACTGTTTTAGTTTTGTTTAACAGTTTTGTTTTTTAAAACAAAAATATTTCAGTTTTGTTTTTGAAACAAAACTGTTTTAGTTTTGTTTAACAGTTTTGTTTTTTGAAACAAAACTATTTCAGTTTTGTTTTTTGAAGCAAAGCCATTTTTCAAATTGTTTTTATTGTTAGTTTTTCGAAAAAAACTAAGTTCTTAAAATAGATTTAAATCAATTTTCCACAAAGATGTTTGAGTGGTGCTCTTAAAAACTTTTTTCTTTGATTTTCGACGCTGAGAAAAACTGCAAAACAATCTTTTAATTCCGAAAAAAAATTTTTATTGAGTTTTTCTAATATTTTGTTAAAAAAATTTTGTTGTTTTTCAATTTTGTTATTTTCATCTTTTTTTTATTTTTTTTCAAAACAGAAAAAAACGCTATTTGAAATTAACTTTTTAGAATTTTAGACAAAACCAACCACTCAATCAACCTCATTCAAACATTCTCCAAATTATTTTTTTTCTTTTTTTATAGAAAAACAAAATTAGGAAAAATATTTTTTTCATTTGTAGAATAAATAACAATTAAAATGAAAATATTTATTTAAAAAAATTAGACTTTTTTTTAAAAAAAACTTTTTACGTTAGAAAAAAACACAATTTTTAGAAAAAAATAGCGTAAATTTTTTTTGTATTTTCCAAAAATTTTTTTTAATCTGAAGCCTTTGAAGATAATATGCGCAGGGTGGAGGAGCGAACGTTGACGACGAGACGAGCAATGTTGTGGTATGCTGGAGGTATGTGTGGTGCATAAACCATACACGCACACACACGCACACACACACACACACACACACACACACACACACACACACACACACACACATACACACAAACAAACGAACAAACACACGTCTTTCCACATTAACAACAACCAACCAAGCTGGATTCAGTCCAAAACAAATATGATGGTGTATTGGTGTGCTGTTGGTGGTGGTGGTGGTAGTAGTAGTAGTAGTAGTAGTAGTAGTAGTAGTAGTAGTAGTAGTAGTAGTAGTAGTAGTAGTAGTAGTAGTAGTAGTAGTAGTAGTAGTAGTAGTAGTAGTAGTAGTAGTAGTAGTAGTAGTAGTAGTAGTAGTAGTAGTAGTAGTAGTAGTAGTAGTAGTAGTAGTAGTAGTAGTAGTAGTAGTAGTAGTAGTAGTAGTAGTAGTAGTAGTAGTAGTAGTAGTAGTAGTAGTAGTAGTAGTAGTAGTAGTAGTAGTAGTAGTAGTAGTAGTAGTAGTAGTAGTAGTAGTAGTAGTAGTAGTAGTAGTAGTAGTAGTAGTAGTAGTAGTAGTAGTAGTAGTAGTAGTAGTAGTAGTAGTAGTAGTAGTAGTAGTAGTAGTAGTAGTAGTAGTAGTAGTAGTAGTAGTAGTAGTAGTAGTAGTAGTAGTAGTAGTAGTAGTAGTAGTAGTAGTAGTAGTAGTAGTAGTAGTAGTAGTAGTAGTAGTAGTAGTAGTAGTAGTAGTAGTAGTAGTAGTAGTAGTAGTAGTAGTAGTAGTAGTAGTAGTAGTAGTAGTAGTAGTAGTAGTAGTAGTAGTAGTAGTAGTAGTAGTAGTAGTAGTAGTAGTAGTAGTAGTAGTAGTAGTAGTAGTAGTAGTAGTAGTAGTAGTAGTAGTAGTAGTAGTAGTAGTAGTAGTAGTAGTAGTAGTAGTAGTAGTAGTAGTAGTAGTAGTAGTAGTAGTAGTAGTAGTAGTAGTAGTAGTAGTAGTAGTAGTAGTAGTAGTAGTAGTAGTAGTAGTAGTAGTAGTAGTAGTAGTAGTAGTAGTAGTAGTAGTAGTAGTAGTAGTAGTAGTAGTAGTAGTAGTAGTAGTAGTAGTAGTAGTAGTAGTAGTAGTAGTAGTAGTAGTAGTAGTAGTAGTAGTAGTAGTAGTAGTAGTAGTAGTAGTAGTAGTAGTAGTAGTAGTAGTAGTAGTAGTAGTAGTAGTAGTAGTAGTAGTAGTAGTAGTAGTAGTAGTAGTAGTAGTAGTAGTAGTAGTAGTAGTAGTAGTAGTAGTAGTAGTAGTAGTAGTAGTAGTAGTAGTAGTAGTAGTAGTAGTAGTAGTAGTAGTAGTAGTAGTAGTAGTAGTAGTAGTAGTAGTAGTAGTAGTAGTAGTAGTAGTAGTAGTAGTAGTAGTAGTAGTAGTAGTAGTAGTAGTAGTAGTAGTAGTAGTAGTAGTAGTAGTAGTAGTAGTAGTAGTAGTAGTAGTAGTAGTAGTAGTAGTAGTAGTAGTAGTAGTAGTAGTAGTAGTAGTAGTAGTAGTAGTAGTAGTAGTAGTAGTAGTAGTAGTAGTAGTAGTAGTAGTAGTAGTAGTAGTAGTAGTAGTAGTAGTAGTAGTAGTAGTAGTAGTAGTAGTAGTAGTAGTAGTAGTAGTAGTAGTAGTAGTAGTAGTAGTAGTAGTAGTAGTAGTAGTAGTAGTAGTAGTAGTAGTAGTAGTAGTAGTAGTAGTAGTAGTAGTAGTAGTAGTAGTAGTAGTAGTAGTAGTAGTAGTAGTAGTAGTAGTAGTAGTAGTAGTAGTAGTAGTAGTAGTAGTAGTAGTAGTAGTAGTAGTAGTAGTAGTAGTAGTAGTAGTAGTAGTAGTAGTAGTAGTAGTAGTAGTAGTAGTAGTAGTAGTAGTAGTAGTAGTAGTAGTAGTAGTAGTAGTAGTAGTAGTAGTAGTAGTAGTAGTAGTAGTAGTAGTAGTAGTAGTAGTAGTAGTAGTAGTAGTAGTAGTAGTAGTAGTAGTAGTAGTAGTAGTAGTAGTAGTAGTAGTAGTAGTAGTAGTAGTAGTAGTAGTAGTAGTAGTAGTAGTAGTAGTAGTAGTAGTAGTAGTAGTAGTAGTAGTAGTAGTAGTAGTAGTAGTAGTAGTAGTAGTAGTAGTAGTAGTAGTAGTAGTAGTAGTAGTAGTAGTAGTAGTAGTAGTAGTAGTAGTAGTAGTAGTAGTAGTAGTAGTAGTAGTAGTAGTAGTAGTAGTAGTAGTAGTAGTAGTAGTAGTAGTAGTAGTAGTAGTAGTAGTAGTAGTAGTAGTAGTAGTAGTAGTAGTAGTAGTAGTAGTAGTAGTAGTAGTAGTATTATTAGCGGTAGTTTGGAAATAATTCTCGCTCAAATGATCTTTTTTTTTTCAATTATTTCTGAAAAATTGAAAACATTTTGGTTGCAAAAGTTGAAAATTTTAATTGTGAGTTTTGCAAATGACTTTTTGAAGAAAAAAAAAGATTGGTATTTCTTTTTTTTTCCAAATAATTCTCAATGCCTCACATTGTTTTGATTTCATTTTGCTTTTTTTTTTTCTTCATTTTTTTTCGTTTTCAACTGGTTTTCATCTTTTTTTCCGCCTTCTTCCTTCGTTTATCAAACTAAATTCAAAGTTGGTTTCAATTTTTTTTTCTTATTTTTGTTGTTTTTTCTAAATATTTTTTTCTTTATTTTTTCTTCATTTTATTTCATTTTATTCATTTATTTCTTTTTTTCCTTTTTTTCTTCTTTTTCAATTTTTTTCATTTTTATTTTTTTTCTCTCCGAAAAATTCTCCTTTATACACATTTTTGTTTCTTTTTTCTTGTCATTCCTCTTTCTTTTTTTTTATTTATTTATTTATTTTTGTTATTTTTTTCGTGTCTCGTGAGTGGTTGTTTGTTTAGGTGATGCTTTTAAACAAATTCGTAGGATGCGTAAAAGGGTAATCAGGGAGAGGAAAGATGGATGGAAGGAGGAATGGATGAGTAAATAGATTAATGGAAGAAAGATTGTAATGGACGGGTGAATGAATGAATGGATGAATGAATAAATGAATGAACTGATGCATTGATGGATGTTTAGATGGTTGCATGGATGGATAAATGGAAGGATAAAGGGATAAATTAATAGATAATTGGATGCATGGATGGAGAACTAGATGGATGGATGGATAAATGGATTAATGGATGAATAGACGGATAAATGGATGGATAGATTGATGGATAGATAAATAGATGAATAGATGGATAAATGGATTGATGGATAGAAGGATGGATGAAAAAATATACATCCAGATGGTTGCATGGATAGATGCATGAATGGATTAATGGATGGATGTGAAGGAGATTTGCGATCACGGAGAGAAGGGTGAACGAATTTAGAGGTGTATGGATGGATGGATGGATAGATATATGGATAGATGGATGGATAGATATATGGATAGATGGATGGATAGATGCATGGATAGATGCATGGATAGATGGATGGATAGATATATGGATAGATGGATGGATAGATATATGGATAGATGGATGGATAGATATATGGATAGATGCATGGATGGATGGATGGATAGATATATGGATAGATGCATGGATGGATGGATGGATAGATATATGGATAGATGGATGGATAGATATATGGATAAATGGATGGATAGATGCATGGATAGATGCATGGATGGATGGATAGATGCATGGATGGATGGATAGATGCATGGATAGATGGATGGATAGATATATGGATAGATGCATGGATGGATGGATAGATGCATGGTTAGATATATAGATAGATGGATGGATGGATGTATACATAGATGCATGGGTGAATAAATAGATAGAGAAATGAAATGAATAGGTGAATGGATGCATGGATGCATGGATGGATGCATGGATGGATGCATGGATGGGTGCATGCATGGATGATGGATGCTTTCCTGGTGCGTGCTGGTGGGTAGTTAGGTGGCCTCAACAAATAACATCATTATAAAGTGGCGTGGTGTGGTGAAGTGTGGTGAAGTGTGGTGTGGTGTAGTGTGGTTTGGTGGTGTGTGGTGTGGTGTGGTGTGGTGTAGTGTGGTTTGGTGGTGTGTGGTGTGGTGTGGTGTGGTGTAGTGTGGTTTGGTGGTGTGTGGTGTGGTGTGGTGTGGTGTAGTGTGGTTTGGTGGTGTGTGGTGTGGTGTGGTGTGGTGTAGTGTGGTTTGGTGGTGTGTGGTGTGGTGTGGTGTGGTGTGGTTAAGTGTGGTGTGGTGGGGCGTGGTGTGGTGTGGCATGGTGTTGTGTGGTGTGTCGTGTTACAAAAAACAAAAATAGTTTTTTTTCAGAAATATGAAAGTAAAAAAATGACGAAAACGCTGATGACAAAAAAGAAGATAAAAGAAAAAAATTAATAAGACAAATCTCTTTGAAAAAATTGATTAATCGGAAAAACAATGAATTGATAAAAATAAGAAGATAAAAATGAAAAAAAATGAGAGCAGATTTTAAAAATGATCAAAAAAAAAGAATAAAAAAAAAAGAATAAAAAAATAAAAAATAAGAATAAATTTCTAAAAAAATAAAATATTATTGAAAAAGAAAAAAAATGAAAAAATACAAAATAATAATGATAAGAAAAATTAAAAAAAAGAAGAAAAAAAGCATAAAAAATATCTCAAGAATAAAAAAAATGAATCGTTCACAGGTTAGCACAGGTCTGAGAGAGGTGCCACCTTCCAGAACCTCTGCCTGTCCTCCCCATCTGTACCCTCCACCTATCCCACTCGCTCGCCTCTATCCTCTTTTTTCAATAATTTTGTTTGTTTTTTTTAATCTTTTTTTAAATTTTTTTTAATTTGTTTTTTTGTTTTTTTTTAAATCTTTTTTTTTGTTTTTTTCAAATCTTTTTTTTTTGTTTTTTTTTTAATCTTTTTTTTGTTTTTTTTTTTGTTTTTTCCTCAATTAATTATTCACTTTTTAACGTAGTTTTTCGTTTTTTTCAATCAGTATTTTTCTACTTTCTTTTCCAATTCGGTAAATTGTTTTTTTCTGTTCCATTTTTTATCATTTTTGTCATCCTATTCAAACTCCGCTATTTTATTTTTCAAAACCCATTATTTTTTTTGAATAAATTTTTCTCCAAAAATTTTCAATTTCAAATTTTCTTGTTTTTACTTTTCTTGTGAGTTTATAGGAGCATTAACCAAAAAAAAAAAAAAAATCTAAAAAAACAAAAATTCTGAAATCAAAAAAAAATTTTTTTATTATTTTTTCATATTCGTATCCTTTTTCATTTTTATCAACCTTTCCTATTTTTCATCACTTCATCATCCTTTTTTATTAGCAATAAAATTTTCATGGCACTATTTTTGCTCTTTCCTTCGCCATCTCTTTTTTCATTTTTCCTCCAGCTTTTATAATTCTTAGCTATTTAAATTTTACATATTATTTTTCAAATTCTTTTTTTAATTCAAAAAAAATCTTTTTTTCTTTTTTTTTTTTTACTCTCTCTTCAAAATTATTTTTTTGTGAGCTTCGAAAACAATGATATTTTTCTTTTTCTCCACTCAATTATTTAAAATCATACTTTATTAGCTGCGATCTTATTTTTATTTTCATTTTATTTTTTTCATATATACATACATTTTTTTTCAAAACTTTGTTTTTTTGTTTTTTTTTGTTTTTGTTTTTTTTAAACTTTTCTTTTTTTTTGTTTCTTTTTTTTAAACTTTTCCATTTTTGTTTTTTTTTGTTTTTTTTTGTTTTTTTTTAGTCGGTTCTACGCTGATTATTTGTTTATTTCTTCATTTTCTTTTAACTTGCGAATGTTTTTGTTTACGTAATGAGATGTTTACAATGATGTCATAAAAACACAAGTGTGTTTAGGGGATATAAAGATTGATGGATGTGAGGATTGGTGGATGTGAGGATTGGTGGGTGTGAGGATTGGTGGATGTGAGGATTGGTGGATGTGAGGATTGGTGGATGTGAGGATTGGTGGATGTGAGGATTGGTGGATGTGAGGATTGGTGGATGTGAGGATTGGTGGATGTGAGGATTGGTGGATGTGAGGATTGGTGGATGTGAGGATTGGTGGATGTGAGGATTGGTGGATGTGAGGATTGGTGGATGTGAGGATTGGTGGATGTGAGGATTGGTGGATGTGAGGATTGGTGGATGTGAGGATTGGTGGATGTGAGGATTGGTGGATGTGAGGATTGGTGGATGTGAGGATTGGTGGATGTGAGGATTGGTGGATGTGAGGATTGGTGGATGTGAGGATTGGTGGATGTGAGGATTGGTGGATGTGCAATTGAAGAAGTGAGTGAGGACTTGATGTTAAACAGATACGAGACATCATCATGCATTCCTACAACAACAAAAATAACAAATATAACAATAATAATAATAAACATAACAACAATAATGATAAATTCAATAAAAACAACAATAAAAATGAATTTAATAAAAACAATAACAATAATAAATAACAATTTTAATGATAAAAACTCATAATAATAAAAACAAAAACTAAAAATATTATGGCTTCTCGCCCTTTTGTTAAAAGAGTAAAAATGGCGATGATGATGATGATGATGATGATGATGATGATGATGATGATGATGATGATGATGATGATGATGATGATGATGATGATGATGATGATGATGATGAGGATGATGATGATGATGATGATGATGATGATGATGATGATGATGATGATGATGATGATGATGATGATGATGATGATGATGATGATGATGAGGATGATGATGATGATGATGATGATGATGATGGTGATGATGGAGGGGGGGGTGATGAGGGGTGTTTAATGGGGTATGATGAGCGATTTAGAGGATTGCAGGTATGTTGGCGTTGTAGGTATGAGGCGGTGCGAATGATACGGAAATAATAACAATAAAAATTGTTTTATTATTATTTTCAGTTTTCATATTATCATCATCATCATCATCATCATCATCATCATCATCATTATTATTATTATTATTATTATTATTATTATTATTATTATTATTATTATTATTATTATTATTATTATTATTATTATTATTATTATTATTATTATTATTATTATTATTATTATTATTATTATTATTATTATTATTATTATTATTATTATTATTATTATTATTATTATTATTATTATTATTATTATTATTATTATTATTATTATTATTATTATTATTATTATTATTATTATTATTATTATTATTATTATTATTATTATTATTATTATTATTATTATTATTATTATTATTATTATTATTATTATTATTATTATTATTATTATTATTATTATTATTATTATTATTATTATCATTATTATTATTATTATTATTATTATTATTATTATTATTATTATTATTATTATTATTATTATTATTATTATTATTATTATTATTATTATTATTATTATTATTATTATTATTATTATTATTAATTTTATCAGTATTCTTTTTCTATCAGTATTTAATTTTTATTATTTTTATTATTTTATTAACCTTCACTATTATTTCTTTGTAACCAACTGATAGGAAGAATATTTTATGACACTAACAAATAACCGTTCAAAAGAATCAATTTAAAAAAAAAATTTAATGAGAAAAAAACAGAAAAAACTAAAAAGACACAAAAATTAAATCTTAAAAATATCAATAAAAATGAAATGATAATATAAAAATGAAATAATAATATAAAAATGAAATAATAATATAAAAATGAAAAAAATATATTTTGATAAATTTGAAAATAATATTAATAGCACAGAAGGCCACGGGGACCATTGGACGGACATGACTCAATTAGCAACTCTTGCAACAACACAGCAACCGGTTGCATGTTGCTATGGTGACAAATGTTGCGTGTTGCTATGGTGACGAGTGTTGCATGTTGCTATGGTGACAATGTTGCGTGTTGCCGTGGTGACCTGTTGCGTGTTGGAACGGTAACAAAAAAATTGCAATGGACGAAAAAACAAACAAATAGCAACAGAAACATAGCAACACACACACATACAGCAACACACACATAGAAACAAACACACA
>OX387260.1:5456522-5469022 GCA_947562095.1 Branchellion lobata
TATTATTATTATTATTATTATTATTATTATTATTATTATTATTATTATTATTATTATTATTATTATTATTATTATTATTATTATTATTATTATTATTATTATTATTGTTTTTTTTTTGCAGTTTCAGAAACTTTGAATTCAGATTTTTTTAGATTTTTTTTTAAAGCGTGCATGAAAACACCAAATGATTGAAAAGTTTCTAATAGAAAAAAAAAATTTAATTCAAATTTGATAAAAATTTTGCAAATGTACAGTTTTTTCACCATAATTTGGCTTTTGTGACAAAAATGAAAAAGGCAACATTCAGCATAAACCAAAAACACGTAATTTTAATTTAAAGCACCAAGCAATGGTTTACACCAATTTTATTTTTAACTTCAATTGCTCAACATAGAATCTAAAATGGAATATTTTTAAACATACTTCTAAGCAAAAATGAGACATACTGCAACAAAGGCTGCAATAGAAGATACTTCCCAAAGGATACTAAAAGTATTGTCTTTGATAAATCCAAATTAAAATCATGAAAAAACAATTGTAAAATTTTTGAAAAATGAAAAAAACGGGAACTAAAAAGATAATTTCACTTATGTGTGCAATACGAAAAACAAAAAATGAAAGAACAAAAGATATAGCAGGCTGAGTGGAATTCCCGAGACTTCTCTTCCTTATTGCGTTTTTTCCAAAAATTGAGTTTTTAAAAAAAAAATTTGGATTCTTTTGAACTCAATTCATTCGATTATAATTCGAAAAGCAACAAGGCTCACGATAAAAAGTCACAATCCACCAAGATATTCATAAAAAAGTGTCACTCAGAAATCACCACACCTTTCTACACTGAAAAACCTACAAAAAAACCTCCCTTACAAACACCACCATCACCATGGGAAATTCTTATGCCAAGTTCCAGGGCCACCTAAGGAGGGGTGATGAGTATGCAGCTCTCAGGTATTTGTCCTGCTAACCTTACCACAACCACATTTTAAGACCACCCGCTACCACACCACACCATCACCAGCACATAGACCATAATTCACTGCCTTTTCACTACATTATCACATCAACCTTGCCACAACACCATGCAGTCTTGAAATATTATAATTCATCACAACATCACAACCACACTACACCAAGTTTTTCACTTTACCACACCACAACATGACCTCGCCACATCAAAACATCTCATTACACCATATACAACACAACCAACACACCATACCACACATCAAACTAAAATACACACCACAACACCACAACACACCACATTACAACACCACAACACCACACCACCAGACTGTACTTCCAGAACCAGAAGCTGCAGGAGGAGCTGAAGCCAAACTGGCTGCACTGGCACAAGAACTCTTCCAACACACCCATGCACCTCGCTGCCCACTTTGCCATGAAGTCTCTCCTCAGGTGGTCCACTCTCATCTGTTTTTCAATCCATCCATCCATCTATTCATTCATTCATTTATCCACCCATTCATCCATTCATCCACCAATTCATCCATCCATCTATCCATTCATTCATTCATCCACCCTTTCATCCATCCATCCACCCATTCATCCATCCATCCATTCATTTGTTGTTCCATCCATCCTTCCACCCATTTATCTTTCATCCATCTATCCATCCATCCATCCATTCATCCATCCATCCATCCATCCATCCATCCATCCATCCATTCATCTATCAATTTGTTTATTTTATCTTTTCAACTATCCATCAATTCTTTCATTTTTTCATCCATCTTCTCCTCTTTTCTATCCATCCATTTTTCTCTACCCACCTCTATTGTCCCACCCATAAATTTTTCTTTTTATCAATTTTATTTTTTAATTTCATGAAAAAAAAAACGATTAAATGAAATATCAGATACAAACGCATGCAATAATAAACAATACAATACAACAGCACACAATCAATACAATACAAACACGAATATTATTATAGTGGCATCAACCCCATAAGGTTTCGAGGCCAATGAAGTGGTAGAAAATACTGGAAAATATACATTTTTAATTGTATACAAATAAAAATAAAAGTAATAATTATTATAGAAATAATAATAATAATAATAACTCAGCAATGCAATAAAGTACAAATCTCATTAGAGAATTGTCGATCCTTGAGCTCACAGAGTACTGAGAATTTGTATGCTATTCTATGCCTAAGCTGCAACCGAATCCTCCTTCTCCTCCTCCTCTTCTTCCTCCTCCTCCTCCTCTTCCTCTTCTTCCTTCTCCTCCTCCTCCTCTTCCTTCTCCTCCTCCTCCTTCTCCTCCTCCTCCTCCTCCTTCTCCTCCTTTTCCTCCTCCTCTTCCTCTTCCTCCTTCCTCTCCTCCTCCTCCTTCCTCTCCTCCTTCTCCTCTTTCTCCTCCTCCTCCTCCTTCTCCTCCTTTTCCTCCTCCTTCTCCTCTTCTTCCTTCCTCTCCTCCTCTTCCTCTTTCTCCTCCTCCTCCTCCTCCTTCTCCTCCTTCTCCTCCTCCTCCTCCTCCTCCTCCTCCTCCTTTTCCTCCTCCTCCTCCTCCTCTTTCTCCTCCTACTTCTTTTGCAGGATCTTCTTGATGGAGTTAGGAGGGGACCCTAACACAAAGAACCTCATGAAGATGACTGTACTGCATTCGCTGTGTGCTTGTCCCTGTGAGTGGTGTGGTACTGTCCTTGTGGTGTGGCGTGGGTTGTGTGGCGTGGCGTGGCGTGGTGTGGCGTGGTGTGGTGTGGTGTGGTATGGTGTGGTGTGGTGTGGTGTGGTATGGTGTGGTGTGGTGTGGTGTGGTGTGATCAATGGTACTGTAGCGAGACATGTTTGTTTTTCGACTTAAATTTTTCCTTGTGCAGACATCTCACATCCTATGCCACACATCTTTCAACCACAAACCCAACTTCAATCACTCTTTCAACACACCCAAATCGCCAAAAATTACACACCTTCACCATCCCACCACCCCCAAAATCCTATCACCCCAAAAAGTTCACCAACCACACCACCTCGAAAACTCTACCCCTAAAAATCCACCATCACACCACCATCCTCCAGTGAACACTGACCAGACGAACGGGAGTTTTCAGTTGTTGAACAGGAGGGCCTGTCTTAACCTGCTGCTGCAGTGGGCTCAGGCCGATGACCAACACTTCCTCAATATCGATGATCAAGATAAGGTGAGGAAGAGGAGGAAGAGGAGGAGGAGGAGGAGGAGGAGGAGGAGGAGGAGGAGGAGGAGGAGGAGGAGGAGGAGGAGGAGGAGGAGGAGGAGGAGGAGGAGGAGGAGGAGGAGGAGGAGGAGGAGGAGGAGGAGGAGGAGGAGGAGGAGGAGGAGGAGGAGGAGGAGGAGGAGGAGGAGGAGGAGGAGGAGGAGGAGGAGGAGGAGGAGGAGGAGGAGGAGGAGGAGGAGGAGGAGGAGGAGCTAATGCTGCTTACGACCCAACACCACAGCTTGGCAACACGGCGCTTCATTATGCTGCCCGCTTCGGTGACATAAGCATGGTGCAAGTAAGCGTAGACATATAATAAAACACAGCACATCACACCAGTCACACCACACCAACCACACCACACCACACCAACCACACCAACCACACCACACCAACCACACCACACCACACCACACCACAAACACCAACCACACCACACCACACCACACCACACCAACCACACCACACCACAAACACCAACCACACCACACCACACCACACCACACAGACCTTGGTAGCTCAGGGAGCCAGTGTCTTCATAAAGAACAACCTGCAGTTGACCGCCTGCGACTTTGCACAACAACACTACTCCGTGGCGCTCTTTCTCCAGTCTAGAATGGTCTTCGCGGTCCGTCTGCTGCTTTTAATTGGATATATTTTCAATAATTATTAATAAATAAACAAATGAATTAGTCCATATATTCACTAATTAATTAATTATATCATATTATATTATTTATTAATTAATAATTCTAATTATTTATTAAAATAATTTAATTAAAATGCTTTTTTATCGATTTTTATTCGATTTTTTGTTGCGTTTTTCGATTTTGCGGGTTCGTTTTTTTACTTTTCGATTTCCTCTTTCACTCCACGCACTTCGGTATTTCTCAACGAAAAGTGAACTTTTGTTTTCATTTTATTAATAACTCATCAAAGAGAATTAATTTTTCCTAAAATAAAAAATTATTTCAACCACGTGATCACAGGAGGATGGAGAAGAGGCGCCGGAAAGGGAAATGGAGGCTGTGGGGGTGTATGGGGAGGTTGAGGAGGTTTGGAATGTTTTAATATTGAAAATAAATGTTCAACTCAGTTTTTTATTCAAAATTCAAGCGCCTCTGAGGCACGCTACTTTGCGAACTGTGCGCTATAAAAAGCGTACATTCATTCATCCAACATGTATTTTTGTTGCTTTTTTTTACAACTATGACTACATCACCATACCAAACCATACAATCCTTCGCCACCACCATAGCACACAACTACCCTCAAACACACCACACAACTTCAACATACCACACAACACCAACACATGACCATTCTTCAATAAACCACACAACCCACCACCACACTACACCACACAACCCACCACCACACTACACCACACAACCCACCACCACACCACACCACACAACCCACCACCACACCACACCACACAACCCACCACCACACCACACAATCTCCTCCACCACACCACACCACACAATCTCCTCCACCACACCACACAACCCACCACCACACCACACCACACAATCCTCTTCCACCACACCACACCACACAATCTCCTCCACCACACCACACAATCTCCTCCACCACACCACACAATCCTCTTCCACCACACCACACAATCCTCTCCTCCACACCACACCACACCACACAATCTCCTCCACCACACCACACCACACAATCTCCTCCACCACACCACACCACACAACCCACCACCACACCACACCACACAATCTCCTCCACCACACCACACCACACAACCCACCACCACACTACACCACACAACCCACCACCACACCACACCACACAACCCACCACCACACCACACCACACAACCCACCACCACACTACACCACACAACCCACCACCACACCACACCACACAACCCACCACCACACCACACCACACAACCCACCACCACACCACACCACACAACCCACCACCACACCACACCACACAACCCACCACCACACCACACTACACAATCCTCCTCCACCACACCACACCACACAATCCTCTTCCACCACACCACACCACACAATCCTCTTCCACCACACCACACAATCCTCTCCTCCACACCACACCACACCACACAATCTCCTCCACCACACCACACCACACAATCTCCTCCACCACACCACACCACACAACCCACCACCACACTACACCACACAACCCACCACCACACCACACCACACAACCCACCACCACACCACACCACACAACCCACCACCACACTACACCACACAACCCACCACCACACCACACCACACAACCCACCACCACACCACACCACACAACCCACCACCACACCACACCACACAACCCACCACCACACCACACCACACAACCCACCACCACACCACACTACACAATCCTCCTCCACCACACCACACCACACAATCCTCTTCCACCACACCACACCACACAATCTCCTCCACCACACCACACCACACAACCCACCACCACACCACACCACACAATCCTCTTCCACCACACCACACCACACAATCTCCTCCACCACACCACACAATCCTCTTCCACCACACCACACAATCCTCTCCTCCACACCACACCACACCACACCACACAATCTCCTCCACCACACCACACCACACAATCCTCTTCCACCACACCACACCACACCACACCACACCATGAAATTCCTCCCAACATAACCACTACGAAGCTTCCCTTCTACCACGGCAGTGTTACAAGGGCTTGCGAGCGCAGGAGTTGCAGGAGACGAAAGACCAGTTGTTGGTGGAAACCTCAGACATGCTACGACTGCCTCTTTTCACCGCCGAAGTCCTCCTCAGAAACTATGGTGGGGGGGAGGGGGAAGGGAGAAGGGGGGGGGGGGGGGGAGTTTTTGAAGTTTGGGGGTCCAGGGAGGAGGTTTGAAAGGAGGAGTTTTGATGAAGTGTTAAACAACTAAAACCATTGTTTCATAACCACCACGCAAAACCACCATCACTCCACCATGCACAACCACCACGCAGAACCACCATCACTCCACCATGCACAACCACCATCACTCCACCATGCACAACCACCATCACTCCACCATCACTCCACCATGCACAACCACCGTTACTCCATCTTCACAGAGTGGTCAAAAGCACTTCTCTTGGAAGCATGGATCAGCGACATGATTGGCTGTTGCCAAAAGTGTGGGGTTACGCCTCCTTCCCAACTGACCAATGACAGTCCAACCCTTCCAGAAAAACCGGAAAAGGTTTTCAAAGCACCCACTTCTTTCTCCTATCTGACTGAGAAAAGCCCAAGCCCTCCCACGCCCCCGCAAGCAGCCAATGAAAACAATGATTGGCCGTCACTTCATTCTCCTGCAGCCAACAAAGTCACGGTGCGTGTTGTTGTTGTTGTTGTTGTGATGTCATTGTAGTCCGTTGTGACATTCGCCTTGGTGACTATCACAAAAGCAACCACTCACAACAACCCCTCTCAACAACCACTCACAACAACCACCCACAACAAACACCCACAACAAACACCCACAACAAACACTCACAACAACCACAACAGCCACAAGGGACCACCAACAACAACGAAAATTACACCAACGACCAACAGCAGCGGCACTGTGGCATCTGCTTCAGCAGCGTTATCGATAATGACGTCATGATGCCATGCCAACACACCTTCTGCAAGAGCTGCTGGAACACGTGAGTCATGATGTCATGATTATTATACTGATAGAATAATAATGGTAATGATTTTGTTGCTGAAAATAATAATAATAATAATAATAATAATAATAATAATAATAATAATAATAATAATAATATCAATAATAATAATAATAATAATAATAATAATAATAATAATAATAATAATAATAATAATAATAATAATAATAATAATAATAATAATAATAATAGTAATAATAATAATAATCTATAATAATATAGCATTTAATGAATATTAATATGAACAAATAGATATAAATAACAACAAGCAAGGATTGAAAAATTAATATTGAAAAAAAATAGAAAAAATAAAAAGAAGATAAAAAATTAATAGAAAACAAATTGAAAAGAAGATCGAAATAAAAGTAAAATAAATAAATAAAATAAAAATAATAAAATAAAAATGGAAAATGAATAAAAATAATTAATCTGGAATTGAGATTATAAAAAAGTATTAATAAAATTTGAAAAAATGATAGTTTTGTCTTAATCCACCACCACCCCACTGCATGAAGGTACCTGACGGGTAAGATTACGGAAGGACAGGTGGAACAGATTACTTGTGCTGGTCACCACTGTAACACTCTCGTGTCAGGTGGGAGGAGGAGGAGGAGGAGGAGGAGGAGGAGGAGGAGGAGGAGGAGGAGGAGGAGGAGGAGGAAGATTAATCATCATCATCATGCACCACAGGAGAGTTGGTGGAGGCGCTAGTATCAAGGGAGGTGGCCCAAAAGTACCTGCAGTTTGATATCAAGGTTCACCATCATCATCATCATCATCATCATCATCATCATCATCATCATCATCACCATCATCATCATCACCATCATCATCATCATCATCATCATCATCATCATCATCATCATCATCACCATCATCATCATCATCATCATCATCATCATCATACAGGCCTTTGTAGAAAGCAATCCTTCTATCAAGTGGTGTCCCCATCCTGGATGTGGAAGGTAGTGATGATGATGATGATGGTGATGATGACGAGGATGATGATGATGATGATGATGATGATGATGATGATGATGATGATGATGATGATGATGATGATGATGATGATGATGATGATGATGATGATGATGATGATGCTGATGATGACGATAAAGAGGAAGATAAAGAAGAGGATAAAAAGAAGGATGAGGATGAGGACGTTGAAAATGCACCAAATCATTTCAAAGGGCTGTGAAGTTACCGGAAGGATTCCTCACCAAATCTCCCTCCTCCTCTGCAGGTCTTCATCCCTTTTTCTATCCTTCCATCCGTCTCTTCATCCATCTTTTTATTCGTCCATCCATTCATTTGCTCATCCATCCATCCATTTGCTCATCCATCCATCCATTCACTCATCCATCCATCCATTTACCCATCCATCCATCCATTCACTCATCCATCCATCCATTCACTCATCCATCCATCCATTTACCCATCCATCCATCCATTCACTCATCCATCCATCCATTCACTCATCCATCCATCCATTTACCCATCCATCCATCCATTTACTCATCCATCCATCCATTCACTCATCCATCTATCAGGAAATAGTTCTTTGGCGACGTCTCACGCAGTCGACTGTGGCAATGGTCATTCCTTCTGTTGGTTCGTTACGCCACACCATACTGCACCACACTACGCCACACTGTACCACGCTACACTACGCCACGCCACCATGCTGCTCCACACCAAACCACAGCCACACAAAACCACGCCAAACTACACCAAACCAAGTCAAGCCACACCACACCACACTACACCACACTACGCCAAGCCACACCACACCACGCCACACTTAAACTACAAAATACTACACTACAGCCACACAACACCACACCACGCCACAGGGAGTGTCTGGGCACCAGCCATGAGCCAGTGAGTTGTGAGAACTGGAAGAAGTGGCTTGCTAAGATCGCTCAAGTGGAACTCCAGCACGGTGGGTGGCCATCAACCTTCTCACCATAGACACCCACTGATCCCCCCACCACCCTCTCCACCATCCACACCCAACCCAATACCCCAAACCTAATACCCAAACCACCCAGCCACCTCTAAAACCACCCACTCTCCCCCAACCATTTCAGTGTTCCTCCAATACCTCCAATTTCCTCTAACCATCTCCATAATCATCTTCATAACCATCTTTATAACCATCTCCATAACCATCTTCATAACCATCTTTATAACCATCCTCATAACCATCCTCATAACCATCTCTATAACCATCCCATAACCATTCCCATAACCACCCCACTACTCCCTGAAACTCTCCACAGTTTCGGTGGAGAAGGCGCTCACGGTGGCGACCCGTCTATGGATAGTGAGGAATGCCAAGGAGTGCCCTAACTGTTCGGCCCCCATCGAGAAGAACGAGGGCTGTAACCACATGAGGTGTTTGAAGGTGGGGGGGAGGAGAGGGGAGTGGGGAGTTTGTTGGGGTTGTTGGGGTTTTCTGGTTTGGGGTTGTTGAATGTGGTTGAGGAGAAGGTTTTTGATGTATTTGAGTAGGGTTGAATGGAATGAGGGTACTTGACATCAACAGCGTGCAGCTAGACATCTTTCCACCACACCAACCACACCACACCACACCACACCACACCACACCACACCACACTACACCACACCACACCACACCACACCACACCACACCACGCCACACCACACCACACTACACAACACTAACCAAACCAACCACACCACACCACACCACACCACACCACACTACACCACACCACACCACACCACACCACACCACACCAACCACACCACACCAACCACACCACACCACACTACACAACACTAACCAAACCAACCACACCACATCACACTACACCAACCACACCGTCACACCACACCAACCACACCACACCATAGCGCAAGCACACCACACCACACCACACCAACCACACCACACCACACCACATCAACCACACCACATCAACCACACCACACCACAGTGCAAGCACGAGTTTTGTTGGTTGTGTCTGCAGTCGTGGCGACATCACAACACCGACTCAGGAGGATTTTTTCGTTGCAACAAGGTGCGCATCGACAGCATGCTGGACGAGAAGAACAAGGAAGAGGTTTCTTGGCTTGTGTTTTTTGTTTTTTTTTTCATTTTCTTTTTTATTTTTTTATTTTTTTAGTTTTTTTTCTCCTCTTTTTCCTTTTCCTTTGTTTTCTTTTCCTTCTCCTCTTTTTTCTTCCACTTCTCTTCTTCCTCCTTCTTCTCTTCCTCTTTTTCCTCCTCCTTCTTCTTCTCTTCCTCTTTTTCCTCCTCCTCCTTCTCCTCTTCCTCTTTTTCCTCCTCCTCCTCCTTCTTCTTCTTTTTCTTTTCTTCCTCTTTTTCCTCCTTCTCTTCATCCTCTTCCTCCTTCTTCTCTTCCTAGGCAGAGACCCGCAGCGCAGAGTTACAAGAGATATCTACCTTCTTGGACCACTACAACCACTTCAAGCGACACCAGGACTGCTACATGGTCGCCATAATAAAAATAACAATAAATACATAGTTTTTTTGTTACGATAATAATAATAAATATATAATAATAATAATAATTATTATTATTATTATTATAATTATAATTATTATTATTATTGTTTTTCAGGCGGAGGAGCCCCTCTTCCAGACAGCCAAGCAGAAGATGCAAGAGTTGGCCAAGGCTCTCGATTCAAAAGTTGCTATTTTTATTGTATTTTACTAATACCATACGCCACACCACGCCACACCACGCCACACCACACCACGCCACGCCACACCACACCACGCCACACTACGCTACACCACACCACATCACACCACACCGCACCACACCACACCACACTCCACCACACCCCATCACACCACGCCACACCACACCACAGGAGGTGGAACCTGATACGAGATTCATTGAGGAGGCAGTGATTCAATTACTGAAATCTCGTCTGGTGGGGACTACTGCCATTATTATTATTATTATTATTATTATTATTATTATTATTATTATTATTATTATTATTATTATTATTATTATTATTATTATTATTATTATTATTATTATTATTCTTTTTATTTTTATTTTTATTATTATTACAATTATTATTTATTTTATTATTATTTTTATTTTTTTTTTATATTATATTTATTATTATTGTTATTATTATTATTATCATTATTATTATTATTGTTGTTGTTGTTGTTAATCCAGGTGCTCAAGTGTTCATACGTGTTCGGCTACTACTTGCATGCAGGTCACCACAAATCCATCTTCGAATTAATGCAGGTGAGCATGCACACATGCATGATGCATGCATGATGCATGGATGACGAATGGATGAAAGAATTGATGGATGGATGGAGGCATGAATGATGAATGGATGAATTCATGCATGAATAATGGATGTATCGGTTGAGGAATGGGTGGATGAATAATGGATGGATGGATGAATGGATGAATGGTTGGATGCATGCATGCATGCATGGATGTATGGATGGATGGATGGATGGATGGATGGATGGATGGATGGATGGATGATGGATGGACGGTGACATCGAGCAGAAGGAGTTGGAGGAGCACACGGAGACACTATCTCAGATGGTTTCCGGACCTTACCTCAAGTGGGTTTCTCCCCTGCCCACTTTCTTCCACTCACCCCTTATTCTCACCCACACACCCCACCCTTCCCATCATCCCCCAAAATCACCCAACCCAACACTCCTTACTATCCAAACCCTTCACCCTTGAAATTTCTCCAACGCATCAAAACTCACACGCCATTGAATTCTTTTCATTCTGCTTCAAAAACACCCATCTAACACCAAATGTTTCTCATTACCTTCAAAATCTGTTACCCCTAAAATCCCTCACTCAACCCCCAAAAACCCCCATCCGCAGGACTCAGCGCTACAAGATAGTGCAAGCGACGAACGTGGTGGGTCGCAAGAGGCAGAAGTTGTTGTTGGCGGTGCAGAAGGGCTTAGTTTCTTCCGATGACACCCCTCGTAGGAACAACCCTAAAGTGGGGGGGGGGGGGAAGGGGTTGGGTGTTGGGGAGGGTGTTTGAAAGGTTGCACCACACCACACCACACCACTGCATCACACCAAACCATACCAGACCACTGTACCACACCACACCACACCACTACACCATACCACACCACACCACTACACCATACCAGACCATCACACCACACCACACCACTACACCACACCACACCACTACTCCACACCACTACACCACACCACACCACTACACCACACCACACCACTACACCATACCACACCACTACACCATACCACACCACTACACCACACCACACCACTACACCATACCAGACCATCACACCACACCACTGCACCACAGGACAGCAAGAAATGGATCAAGGACCAGCATGGGTACCACACAAACCTTTCTTCGCTTTTTGATTGGCTAGAGGCGAGTGACGAATCAGACTCAGAGTTCCCAAACACCCAATCAGACTTTCCTTCTGTTCTGTGTTCATTTCTTCCTGGTCTTAATCGGTTTGTGATTGGCTGAAGATTTCATAAAATAATTTTTTTTTTTTCATAATAGCGTTTTTTTATTTTTCTAAAAACTTTCAA
>OX387260.1:5476522-5486522 GCA_947562095.1 Branchellion lobata
CATAACAATACAATAATCTCATAACAATACAATAATCTCATAACAATACAATAATCTCATAACAATACAATAATCTCATAACAATACAATAATCTCATAACAATACAATAATCTCATAACAATACAATAATCTCATAACAATACAATAATCTCATAACAATAATCTCATAACAATTGTTTGTTTTTTTTGTGTTTTGAATAAATCAGCGAGCTAAAGACGAATTGAAAAAACGACGATGATAACTGAGTTGTGCTGGTGAGGAAGAGGGGGAAATAGGAAAAAAAATAAAAAGAAGAAGAAGGAAAGAAGGAGGAAAAAAAATAAAAGAAGGAAGAAGAGAAAAAAAAGAGGAAGAAGAGGAGGAAGATGGAAGGTGACCATGGCAACAGGTGTCTTGGAGAAGGGTTGCGTGACTTGAAGAAGTTGCTACTGGAAGGGAAGTTGCAAACAATGAAGAGGCAGGCTGACAAGGTGGTGTGGTGTGGTGTGGTGTGGTGTGGTGTGGTGTGGTGTGGTGTGGTGTGGTGTGGTGTGGTGTGGTGTGGTGTGGTGTGGTGTGGTGTGGTGTGGTGTGGTGTGGTGTGGTGTGGTGTGGTGTGGTGTGGTGTGGTGTGGTGTGGTGTGGTGTGGTGTGGTGTGGTGTGGTGTGGTGTGGTGTGGTGTGGTGTGGTGTGGTGTGGTGTGGTGTGGTGTGGTGTGGTGTGGTGTGGTGTGGTGTGGTAGTGTGGTGTGGTAATGTGGTGTGGTGTGGTGTGGTGTGGTGTGGTGTGGTGGTGTGGTGTGGTGTGGTGTAGTGGTGTGGTGTGGTAGTGTGGTGTGGTGTGGTGTGGTGGTGTGGTGTAGTGGTGTGGTGTGGTAGTGTGGTGTGGTGTGATGGTGTGGTGTGGTGTGTTGGTGTGGTAGTGTGGTGTGGTGTGGTGTGGTGTGGTGTGGTGTGATGTGGTGTGGTGTGGTGGGGTGTGGTGTGGTGTGGTGTGGTGTGGTGTGGTGTGGTGTGGTGTGGTGTGGTGTGGTGTGTTGTAGTGTGGTGTGGTGTGCTGTAGTGTGGTGTGGTTTGTTGTAGTATGTTGATTTATTTTTCAATTTTCTCTTACACCACACTACTGTACCGCACCACACCACACTACATCACAACAGACCATACCACACCACACTACACCACACCACACCACACCACACCACACCACCACACCAAACCACACCACCACACCACACCACCACACCACACCACACTACCACACCACACTACCACACCACACCACTACACCACACCACACAACACCACCACACCACACCACACCACACCACACCACACCACACCACACCACACAACATCACCACACCACACCACACCACACCACACCACACCACACCACACCACACCACACCACACCACACCACACCACACCACACCACACCACCACACCACACCACACCACACCACACCACAGATGATGGAGCTAGCAAGTAGGGGCTTATCTTCCTTGAGAGGGTCAGAGAGTTCGGTGGAGTTTCGAAAGCAGGTGGTGGAACAGTCGAAGATGCTGTGCGAAGACTATGTCTACAACAGACTAGCCAGAGTGTTGCATGGGAAGACTAAAAGGCTTGTTTGGAAGAAACTTGTAGACAAATTAACACCTCCACAACATCCACTCAACATCCCCTCAACGCATAATTCTTTCTATTCCTCTTCAAGCACTCAATCTTGTTTTCCACCAGCTCATCTTCTCTCTCCAGCTTCCTCACTCTCTCTCCAACCTTTCAGTTTTTTCACTATCCCCTTCTATACTAATCACTTAGTTTTTTCTCAAATTCTTCTTACAAGCAAATAAATAAACAGGTTCTCTGTGGGATTTGTTGAGAAAAAAAGAGAAGGTGAGAAAAGAAAGAGAGAAGATGGAGAGATGGAAGGAAAAAGAGAAAAAGAAGAAAGAAAAAAGGAAAGGGGAAGAGAGCAAAGAGAAGAAGAAGGAGAAGAGGGTGGGGAAAGAGAAGAAAATTCAGAAGAAGAAGTAGTAGGAGGTGAAGAAGAAGAAGAAGAAGAAGAAGAAGGAAAAGAAGAAGAAGAAGAAGAAGAAGAAGAAGAAGAAGATAAAGAAGAAGAAGAAGAAGAAGAAGAAGAAGAAAAAGAAGAAGAAGAAGAAGAAAAAGAAGAAGAAGAAGAAGAAGAAGAAGAAGAAGATTTTGCGAGTTTTCCCCCTGACCAAGCTGGACTAGCAAGGTGTTGGTGGAGTTAGAAAGATGTTACTAACAGAAAAATACTCATATTTTCAACCCATCAACAACTAAGCCCCCAACAAACATACAATCCAACAAAAATACAATTAACCAAACATACAAACAAACATACAATCCCAACAAACACATACACACTCAAAAACATACGATGCCCAAAAAAACATACAGACCCAAACCCAACGCAAAACAACTTCCCTCTACTTAATGCACGTAAACAACCCCTACACAACCACCACACACAACTCTTACACAACCACCACACACAACCTCTACACAACCACCACACACAACCCCTACACAACCACCACACACAACCCCTTCACAACCACCACACACAACCCCTACACAACCACCACACACAACCCCTACACAACCACCACACACAACCCCTACACAACCACCACACACAACCCCTACACAACCACCACACACAACCCCTACACAACCACCACACACAACCCCTACACAACCAACACACACAACCTCTGCACAGCCAGCACACACAACTTCTACACAACCAGCACACACAACCTCTCAAACAGCCCCCTCCTCCCCTCCCCCCCAGCTACAAGCAATGGCGACAAGAGCTGCCTGCAGTGTCAGCAAGAATGCAGGAGCTGGGAATGAGGCTGGAGGAGCGCTACCCTCATCTCTATGACAACCTTCCTCAGCTTCTCAAGATGCCCCTGAGGTCTCAGGCCGCTGTTGATAGAGCTCTCATCTGTATTGGTTAGTGTGGTGTGGTGTGGTGTGGTGTGGTGTGGTGTGGTGTGGTGTAGTGTGGTGTGTTGTGGTGTGGTGTGGTGTGATGTGGTGTGGTGTGGTGTGGTGTGGTGTGGTGTGGTGTGGTGTGGTGTGGTGTGGTGTGGTGTGGTGTTATTTTATATAATCCTTATCCATCCCCCCATCCATCTCATATACTCCCTTGTTCTCTCCCTCCCCCTCCTACCCATAAAAACTTTTTCTTTCCTCTCTATAAACTTTTTTCCTCTCCTCCACCCTTTTACAACTCCTTCAACCTCCTTCTCATACAATCTCTCCCCTCCCCCCCCTCCCTCCCCCCCCCCCCAGGGGACCACCTTCTGACCTCTTCCCTCCTCACCTGGTACAAGGTGGTGGCTCTGGTAGCAGTGGTGGCCAGCATGGCGCTGCAGGCTTTCCAACGCAACAGTACCTCCTATGCCTTCCATGCCTTCCCAGAAACATTTAGATTGCATTTAAATCAGAATATTCATTATTTATTTAATATATTTTATAATATATATTTAAAATAATTCATAATTTTAAAATTTATTATTGATTATGACTCCCATTTTTATAATTCTGAACCATAATAATATTCAAAAATAACTCTTAACTTCATTATAGCTATTTCAATTATTTTCTATAATTTTTATAATTTTCTTAAAATTAAAAAAATTAATTGAAAAAACAATTAAATTTAATTTATTATTATTGTTTTTAAATTATTTATTTCAATTTTTTTTTCTATTTTCATCGTTTCTTTGTCTTTAAAATATTCTCCAACTTTCTTCTCAGTGACTTCGTAGCTTATGACGACAACTTCACGTAGTCCATTTTTTATTTGTTCATTTTTCTTCAGCCAGAGTTTTTTTCTATTTTGTTTTTATCAAAACTAATTATCATCTTCTTACGTTTTCCAAAAAAATTGATTTTTTTTAGTTTCAGTTTTCATTATTTTTTCTTTTTTTTTATTGAATTTTTTTTCTATTTTTTCAAACCACTCGGCTCAAACATAACATGTATGCCACAGTTTCTTGCCATCACGCACAACTCTGATTTGCTATTGTTGTTGTTGTTGTTTTTGTTTTTATTGTTGTTGTTGTTGTTGTTTTCTTTTGTTTTTTTGTTATTATCATTATTATATATTTTTATTTCTGTTATTATTTTTTTTTGTTGAATATTGTTATTATTATATTTATTATTTTCGTTTCTGTTATTATTATTATTATTATTATTATTATTATTATTATTATTATTATTATTATTATTATTATTATTATTATTATTATTATTATTATTATTATTATTATTATTATTATTATTATTATTATTATTATTATTATTATTATTATTTTTATTTTTTTTATTATTATTATTATTATTATTAGTATTATTATTATTATTATTATTATTATTATTATTATTATTATTATTATTATTATTATTATTGTTTATTATTATTATTATTATTATTATTATTATTGTTTATTATTAGTATTTCTGTTTTTATTTTAATCGTTTTACAAGACCTCACTAGAAACCTTCAATGAAACAAGATATCAAATCCCAAAAGCTCTCAACTACCAATGCCATCTCCTCTTCCTCCTCCTCCTCCTCCTCCTCTTCCTCCTCCTCCTCCTCCTCCTCCTCTTCCTCCTCCTCCTCCTCCTCCTCCTCCTTCTCCTCTTCCTCCTCCTCCTCCTTCTCCTCCTCCTCCTCCTCCTCCTCCTCCTCCTCCTCCTCCTTCTCCTCCTCCTCCTCCTCCTCCTCCTCCTTCTCCTCCTCCTCCTCCTCCTCCTCCTCCTCCTCCTTCTCCTCCTCTTCCTTCTCCTGCTCCTCCTGCTCCTCCTCCCCCTCTTCCTCCTCCTCCTCTTCTTCTTCTTCTTCTTCTCCCTCTGCCTCCTTCTCCTCCTCCTCCTCCTCCTCCTCCTTCTCCTCTTCCTCCTCCTCCTCCTCCTCCTTCTCCTCCTCCTCCTCCTCCTCCTCCTCCTCCTCCTCCTCCTCCTCCTCCTCCTCCTCCTCCTCCTCTTCCTCCTCGTCCTTCTTTCTCCTCCTTCTCTTTATCTTCCTTCTCTTTCTCCTCCTTCTCTTTATCTTCCTTCTCTCTCACCCTCCTTTCTTCTTCTTTGCTCTCATTCCATTACTTCTCTTTCCTTTTCTCTCTTCTTTCATGTTTTCTTTTCCTCTTTCTTTTTTTTCTTCTTTCTTATTATCTCACCCTCCTTCCTCCCTTCCTCCTTTCACCTCTCTTCAGACGGTCATCTCGTGAAGAGAATGATTGAAATCTTCTCTCAACTCATCGACCGTCATGTAGCCGTCTGGATCTGCAAACAAGGAGGATGGGTGGGTAGGTGGATGGGTGGGTGGGTGGATGGGTGGGTGGATGGGTGGGTAGGTGGATGGGTGGGTGGGTGGATGGGTGGGTGGATGGGTGGGTGGATGGATGGGTAAGTGGGTGGATGAATGAATGAGAGGATAGATGGATGGATGGGTGGATGGGTGGGTGAGTGAATAAATGGATGGGTGGAGGGATGGATGGATGAATGGATAAATGGGTGGCTGGATGGGTGGGTAGGTGGGTGGGAAGGTGGGTGAATAGATGAATGGGTGTATGGGTGGATAAGTGGGTGAGTGGGTAGATGAATGGATGCATGAATCAATAGAAGGATGTGTGAATTAATGGATGAATGGATTGATGAATAGATGAATGAATGGATGGATGAATGGATGGATGAATGGATAGATGAATGGATGGATGAATGGATGGATGAATGGATGGATGAATGGATGAATGAATGGATGGATGAATGGATGAATGAATGGATGGATGAAGGGATGGATAAGTTAAGGTTTAAAAAAATAATATAAATTAATACATTCAAAAGTTCCTCATTCCAACAAACTCTGTGGAATAAAAAAAATTTCAACCCCTGAAACTCCTTCAAATTATATTCCATTCCCCAGGGGGCGCTAGTGAAAGAGTATGAACCGATGGCAGAGACCTACAAGTTAATGTCGTCATTGGTGGGGTTTGTGTTCTCCCTCAGCGTTGTCCTCCTCCTCCTCCTCCCCTCCTCTACCCTCTGACCCTCTGGTCTTTTGGGATATTTTTGAGACAATGGGATATTTTTTGTGAAGGGAAAATCAGGTTAAATTATTTTTAATGAAAAAATTATAACCTTAAATTAATTTGGAAAAACACCACGGAACATTGTGAAAACCAAAAGTGAAATTTTTTGAAACCTGACAGTGGACACTTTAAAAGCAAAAATTAAAAATAATTGTGAATGAGAAAAAAAGTGAACATAGTTTGAATTTATCTTTGATGACGTGTTGAGTTGTTTACTTTTGAGATCTGTCAAAAGTTCCAGCGTTTTCAATAACTTATTCGCAGACATTGCGCTATATGAATGACCCATGGAAACTTTGGTGCATTTTTGAACATTTGTTTAGCGCCTGGTTTTAAGCTGTTTTGAGTATTTTTATGTTTGTCTGCGGATCCGGTAAATGCTGGTGATGATTTGAGGGTGGAGGAAAGAAGGAAAGAAAAAGAGAAAGAAGAAGAAAGAGAAAAGGAAGAGAAGAAAATAAGAATAAGAAAAAGAGAAAGAAGAAGAGAAAGGAGAGAGAGGGGAGAAGAGAGGGGAGAAGAGAGGGGAGAAAAAGGAAAAGAGAGAGAAGAAGAGAGAGAGGGGAGAACAAGGAAAAGAGAGAGAAGAGGAGAGAGAGAGGGGAGAACAAAGAAAAGAGAGAAGAGGAGAGAGAGGGGAGAAAAAGGAAAAGAGAGAGAAGAGGAGAGAGAGGGGAGAAGAGAGATAGGGGTGAAAGTTCCATGGAAGACTGGTTGGGAAATTGGGAAAGAGAGAAGGAAATAGAAAGAAGGAAAGAAAAAATGAAAAAATGGGAAAAAGAAAAAAAAGAGAAAGAAAGAAAAAAAAAAAAAGAAAAAAAAGAAAAAAGTAAAAGAAGAATGAGTGAAAAAATAATTAAAGGAATGGAAGAAGGAATGAAAGGATGGAGGGAAGAAGGGATGAAGAAACGAATGAGAGAATGGATGGAAGAAGGGATAAGAGGAGGAATGGGAGGATGGATGGAAGAAGGGATGAAGGGAGGAATGGGAGGATGGATGGAAGGAGGGATGAGGGAAGGAATGGGAGGATGGATGGAAGAAGGGATGGAAGAGAAAGAAAGAAAGGGGGCGAGTGAAAAATTGAAACATGGGGTCTCAAAGAAGGTTGAAGGAATAATGAAAAGAGAGAGAAGAGAGGAGGAAAAAGTGGGAAAAAAAGGAAAAAAGATAGAAAAAAAGAGAGAGAAAACTAGAGAAAGAATGAATGAAAGAATGAAGGACGGAGTGAGAGAAGAAACGAGAGAACAGATGACGAGAAGCAAAAACAACAGTGCCCTAGTGAGAGGCGGGCCAAGGTACTTTTACAAGGCACCTCAGAGGTTCAACAGAGCTCCAAGGGACGTCAGGAGGATGTCATGGGAGAGAATGAGAGGGGAGAGAAGGAGAGGGGAGAGATTGAGAGGAGAGAGAAGGAGAGGGGAGAGGCGAATGAGGGACTCTGCGGGAGTGAGCATTGACCAGGCTAGAACAAGGAGGGTGCAACAGGGCCAGGAAGGGAGAGAGATGGAGTGGATGATGAGGGTGGGAGGGTTAGAAGCGATGAGAGGGATGAAAGGAATGGAGGATGTCAGAGGGGCGATCAAGATGGCATATATGCCTCTGAAGCCCACAGGCTTCGAAACGGATAAGAACTACGAGGAGTTTGAACATTATGACGAGGAGGAGGAGGAGCTGGATCCTTGGAAAGAACTGGATAAAAAGATGACGCCGATGATGATGAGGAAGAAGAAGGATGAGAAAAAACAAAAAGTGAGAAAAGATTCAAAAATACTCGAAAAACAAAACGCTATTATGAACCTCGTCGGAAAAAATGAAAAAAAAACATCGGAAAATGAAAAACTGTCGGAAACAGAAGGTTTCCGGTGGTTTTTGTTCCTCAAAAATTTCTTTTACGGCCTGATAAGAAGGAAAAAGAGTCGAAAGAGGAGTTCTTTGCAGATGATACGTTTGCAAGAGATGGAGGAAGAGAGAAGAAGGAAGAATGAAAAAAAAAACGATGATGATGATGATGATGATGATGATGATGATGATGACGATGATAAAGAGGATGCTGAGGAGGAAGAAGCTGAGAGTTCTTCACCCGTGACGACAACAGCCGTTTCCTCTAGGGGGTCCACTGAAGGAACCTTCGACGTTTTTTCCAGCCCTGGACAGCCACTCTTAAGGGAGGGAGGATATGTGAGTGAGGACTTGGAGGAGTGGAGTGATGGGGAAAGCTTGAGTAGTGGGAAGGGGTGGTAAGGGGGAGCGGATGAGAGTGGTGGAAGAGGGGGGAGAGGTAGAAGAGGAGAACCACAAATGTTTGTTTTTTCAAACAACAACAACCATAACAAGAATTACAACAACAATAACCATAACAACAACAATAATAATAACAACAACAATAATAACAACAACAATAACAACAATAACCATAACAATAACAACAACAACAACAACAACCAAAAGAACGTCAACAACCACACCTTCGGAAGCGAAAAAAGAAAAAAAGAAATGAAAAAAAGAAGACAAAGGGAATGAAAATGGAAGAAGAAGAAGCACCAAAAAACATAAAAAAAAGACTTAAAAATTTTTTTAAAAATTTAAAGATAAAAAAGAGAAGAAAAGAAAAAAGAAATGAAAAAAGGATTTTAAAAAATAAAAAAAAATAAAAAAGAAAAAAATAAAAAAAGAAAGAAGGAAATGAAGGAAAAGGAGAAGGAAAAAAGAAGTGAGAAGGGCAGAAGCGACCTAAGAGACACACGGGGTTGACAAAGCACGCGTGTTCTGAGAAGATTTGCCTTGAAACGTTTGCTTTTCATTGGAAAACAGTTTGTTTCGGTTTGAAGGAGCAGAAGTAGGGCGTTTAAAAAGATCAGTTTGCTGGGTGTGGTGATGGAGTTTGTTTGTGTGTGTGTGTGTGTGTGTGTGTGTGTGTGTGTGTGTGTGTGTGTGTGTGTGTGTGTGTGTGTGTGTGTGTGTGTGTGTGTGTGTGTGTGTGTGTGTGTGTGTGTGTGTGTGTGTGTGTGTGTGTGTGTGTGTGTGTGTGTGTGTGTGTGTGTGTGTGTGTGTGTGTGTGTGTGTGTGTGTGTGTGTGTGTGTGTGTGTGTGTGTGTGTGTGTGTGTGTGTGTGTGTGTGTGTGTGTGTGTGTGTGTGTGTGTGTGTGTGTGTGTGTGTGTGTGTGTGTGTGTGTGTGTGTGTGTGTGTGTGTGTGTGTGTGTGTGTGTGTGTTTGTTTGTGTGTGTGTGTGTGTGTGTCTTGAAAGATTGAACCGATTGGAATTTTACTCTCAAAGTCAATTAGGATCCCTTTGAAGTATTACTCGTCATTAGTTTTTCGATTAAAAAAATTAACTTTTATTTTTTTGCTTGCAAAATGACAAACCACAAGGATTTTCGCTTTGATTTTTTTTATAATTTTTTTTTCAACTTAAAAATTTTTTTTATTCAGTTATGGTCTCATACTGGGCTGAAAAAGGTTGAACAAGCAAAATGTCACCATTTTTGTTTCAAATTTGAAAAAAAAATATTTAAAAGCAAAATAATGAAGTTGGTTGCGTGGTGTTAAACTAAGGAAAAGAAAAAAATAACAACATAATAAAAAAAAACATTAAAAATAAATAAAATAAAAAAACATTAAAATGATGATAAAATATTTTCAATTTCAAGATAAAATTAAAAATCTTGTGTGAGTATTTCGTGAATTTCCACTAGCACATCCCTATATTTATCTAGGTTAGCTTTCAAGTATTCGTCCTTCCTGCTGGATCGGTTCTGTAATGGGTGGAAGATGGGAATAGAGAGGGAGAGAAATAAAAACAGTGGGAGAATGGAGGGGGGGGGGTAAGAGAAGGTGGGAGGATGGGGGGAGGTAAGAGAAGGTGGGAGGATGGGGGGGGTAAGAGAAG
>OX387260.1:5491522-5497124 GCA_947562095.1 Branchellion lobata
CTTGTTTACATCGTTTGTTATTGTTTTGTTATTGTTTTGTCTTTGGTTTGGGTAGATTCGATTTATTAGAATCTTTTTGGAGAGCTTTTGAAAAGAATTTCAAAAATATCTTCTTTTTTTTAAAAGCTTTTTTCTTTTTCAATATGTTTAAAAAATCATTTTTTTTTGCAATGAAATGTTATTTTCATTTCGCTGTTATCAAAAAGCTTGTTTGAGTTTCCGAGTTGCAAAACGCGAGGTTTGAGTGCAAAGTACAAAAAAAACATATGAAAAACAGAAAAAAAACGAAAACAAAACAAAGTTGGAAAACAAAAGAAAAACCTGAAAAAAAAATTGAAAACGAAGAAAAAAACTTAAAAACAAAAAACTAATATAAAAAACAAAAAAATAATTGAAAATAAATTGTTCAAAAGCAAAGAAAAATAAATCAAAAACAAAAATAATTCAAAAACAAAAATAATTCAAAAACAAAGAAAAATAATTAAAAAACAAAAATAATTAAAAAACAAGGAAAAATAATTAAAAAACAAAAAGAAATAATTAAAAAACAAAGAAAAATAAATCAAAAACAAAAAAAAATAAATCAAAAACAAAAATAATTAAAAAACAAAAATAATTAAAAAACAAAGAAAAATAATTAAAAAACAAAGAAAAATAAGTAAAAAACAAAGAAAAATAATTAAAAAAAAAAGATAATTTTTATAAAACGAAAAAAAAAACTTTGGAGAAAATAGGAAAACACGTTAATTTTGGAGCTAATAAGCCGGCCATGCCTGTCACAGCATTTGTATAGCGCTGAGCAATGCAGTTAAATAACATTGACAACAAATTTAACCATTTTGTGGCGATCAAATAGGGAAGGAGTGACCGAATTTTGAATAATTATAAAAAAATTAATAATATAATATAATATAATATAATATAATATAATATAATATAATATAATATAACATAATATAGTATAATATAATATAGTATAATATAATATAATATAATATAATATAATATAATATAATATAATATAATATAATATAATATAATATAATATAATATAATATAATATAATATAATATAATATAATATAATATAATATAATATAATATAATATAATATAATATAATATAATATAATATAATATAATATAATATAATATAATATAATATAATATAATATAATATAATATAATATAATATAATATAATTTAATATAATATAATATAATATAATATAATATAATATAATATAATATAATTTAATATAATTTAATTTGATTTAATTTAATTTGTAATTAAATTCACATTTATATAGCGTATGATGACTAAAGTATGAAAAGTTGATGCAAGTACGACGAACGGTTTGATCAATAAGGAGTAATCAACCCAGAAAGTTCAATTATTTCAAGATAACTTTAAAAAAACCACAACCGACTTTTTCAGCTCCATCTTCCTTTCCGCTTCCATCTCCTTCACCTCCTCCTCATGCCTCTTCCTCCTTCTCTCCAGCTCCTTTTTCAGTTCCTCTCTCTTCATCATCATCTCCTTTTCCACGCATTTGAACTCTTCAACCCCTCTTCCACGAGACCCTGTGTGTGTGTGTGTGTGTGTGTGTGTGTGTGTGTGTGTGTGTGTGTGTGTGTTTGTGTGTGTGTGTGTGCGTGTGTGTGTGTGTGTGTGTGTGTGTGTGTGTGTGTGTGTGTGTGTGTGTGTGTGTGTGTGTGTGTGTGTGTGTGTGTGTGTGTGTGTGTGTGTGTGTGTGTGTGTGTGTGTGTGTGTGTGTGTGTGTGTGTGTGTGTGTGTGTGTGTGTGTGTGTGTGTGTGTGTGTGTGTGTGTGTGTGTGTGTGTGTATGTATTTGTTTGTTTGTTTGTTCTTCCTTCTGTAGACACTCTTTGCTTCATTGATGATTTTTTTTTCTGTTCGATGCTGTCCACACACTCTCCCCATCTTGCAATTCCCCATAAACTCAAACAAAACCGAAATTATGAAAAAAAAAGTTTTAATCAAAATAAATTGAAAAATGATTACGAAAAACTCGAAAAAAAAAGAAAAAACTGAAATAAAAAAACAAAAAAAACAGAAATAAAACAAAAACTGAAATAAAACAAAAATAAAACTGAAAAAAAAAGCAAAAAAAGGTGGTAAAAATGAAAAAAACAAAAAAAAGAGTTAAAAGGAGGACCAACGTAAATGTTTGTTTTGCATGGTCAGAGAGTTGTTGATGCTTGTAAGTCTTTCTCTCGCAAGCATCAACTTTCGCCTCCTCCCCTCTCCCTCCTCCTCCCTCTCTCTCTCCAGCTCACCCAACTTCTTCTGTAACTCTATCAGCTCTTCCTCTGTGGGGTGTGGTGTAGTGTGGTGTGGTGTGGTGTGGTGTGGTGTGGTGTGGTGTGGTGTGGTGTGGTGTGGTGTGGTGTGGTGTGGTCTAGTGCGGTGTGGTGTGGTGTGGTGTGGTGTGGTGTGGTGTGGTGTGGTGTGATGCAGTGTGGTGTGGTGCGGCGTGTTATGGTACAAGTTTGATTTTTTCAATATAACCATTCAAAACCCTGAACAAACCAGCATAAAAATCCAACAACAAAAAATAAAAAGAAACCAAGTACCAAATGTTTTTCTAGACCAACCACGTGACCAACCTTTTTGGTCCGCTTCCATGTTGCCCTGCCTCATCGACTGGTCTTCGCCGCCGAAGGAGGAGAGAATTTGGTCTTTTAAGGCCATCCTCTTTACCTCCGAACTCTGCACTTTTTCTTGCAAACTGAAATTTTTTTAGCTATAACGCTATTGTTGGTGATGTTGGTGGTGGTGTTGGTGGTGGTGGTGGTGGTGGTGTTGGTGGTTTTGGTAGTGTTGTTGGTGGTGTTGGTGGTGGTGGTGGTGTTGGTGGTGGTGTTGGTGGTGTTGGTGGTGTTGGTGGTGTTGGTGGTGGTGGTGGTGGTGTTGGTGGTGTTGGTGGTGTTGGTGGTGGTGGGTTGGTGGTGTTGGTGGTGTTGGTGGTGTTGGTGGTGTCGATTTGTGCGGATTATGTTGTTGTTGTTGATTTTGGTGCTGGTGGTGGCATTGTTTTGTGTTGTTGTCGTTGTTGTTTTTGGTGTTGTTTTTTTTCGGTTTTGTTGTTAGTGGTGGTAGTTTATGTTTCTGTTGGTGGTAGTTTATGTTGCTGTTGGTGGTGGTTTATGTTGTTGTTTCGTTCGTCTTTGTTTTGTCGCTGTTTCTTGCCAATGAAACCAATTGGAAGAAGTAATAACTATAAGGAAGAAAGCTACATTAACAAAAGAATTTGTAAGATGGCGGTGGTGGTGGTGGTGGTGGTGGTGGTGGTGGTGGTGGTGGTGGTGGTGGTGGCGGTGGTGGTGGTGGTGGTGGTGGTGGTGGTGGTGGTGGTGGTGGTGGTGGTGGTGGTGGTGGTGGTGGTGGTGGTGGTGGTGGTGGTGGTGGTGGTGATGGTTGTGGTGGTGGTGGTTGTTGTGAATAAAAGTGACAGCTAAATTAACTGCAAAAAAAACGAAAAAAACAAAACTGGCCTGAAACAAAGAAAGTTAAATATTTTCAGGAAAATTTTTTAAACATTTTTTTCAAGGTTTGTTTTTTATTGTGAAGTTTTTTTTTTAAAGCTTTTGACAATTTTTTTAGCGAAAATCAAAAAATTAAAAAAAAACTTATGATTTTGAAGTATGGGTATTTTTATTCTGAAAAATTGAAGAAAATTAAAAATTCGAAAAATGGAAAAACCAAAAGACGTCAAAACTGAAACAAAATCGTTTTGAAAAAAATAAAAATTTGTGAATAAAATAAAAGTTGAATAAAAAATGTGAAAAAAATTTGAAAAAAATATGAAAAACTGGATAAATGTGAAAAAAAAACTGGAAAATTGCAAAAAAAAGCAAAAATGTATTTTAAAAAATATTAAAAAAATGAAAAAAAAGAAAGAAAAGAGAGAAAAAGAAGAAAGAAAGAAAAAGAATAAAATAAAATAAAAATAAAATAAAAAAAAAAGAAAAAAAAAGAAAAAAAAAGAAAAAAAAAGAAAAAAAAAGAAAAAAAAAGAAAAAAAAAGAAAGAAAAAGAAAAAAAAAGTAGCAAGCACACCTCTGCAGTTTGTGACGAAGGTTTTGGATGTCAATCAGAAAATTCTCTTTGGTTTTTTCGTTCAGTTTTTCAACAAAAAATGAACTTTTCGCCTTCTTAAACTGTTTTTTTTCTTTCGTCATTTTGAAATCTTTGACGGCTCTGATAAAAAATATTTTTTCATGCGTTTTTTTTAAATTTTTTAAATAAATTTTTATTTATTTATCAGTTAATTTCATTTTTAATCATTTTAATTTTTTTAATTTTGTTTTTTTTTAATTATTTTATTTTATTTTTAATCATTTTATTTTTTTTTAAATTTTTTTAAAATTGTTTTATTTTACTTTTAATCATTTTTATTTTTTTTAAATTTTGTTTCTTACTGTTCAAACATATTTTTTTTATTTTCATATTTTTTATTTTTATATCTTTTGTTTCCCACAAACAAAACGACCATCTCCTTCTGCACCTTTCCAATCCAGTCAACAACCACAGACCCTCCAACCAACCACAGACTCACTGCTCAACCAACAACCCACCAACCACTCGAAAAAAAATTCACTTAGGTAGCTGAGCACCCAACCAACCAACCATCCATCCATCCAACCAACCATCAACCAACCATCTAATCATCCAACCAATTAATCAACCAACCATCTAATCATCCAACCAACCATCCAACCAACCATCAACCAACCATCTAATCATCCAACCAATTAATCAACCAACCATCTAATCATCCAACCAACCATCAACCAACCATCTAATCATCCAACCAACCATCAACCAACCATCAACCAACCATCTAATCAACCAACCATCTAATCATCCAACCAATTAAATACCCAACCAACCACTCAACCGACCATCCAATCCCTCAACCGATTAACCATCGAATCACCCAACCAACCAATCAACCAACCAATCATCCAACCACCCAACCAACCGACTCAATTAAGTTTACAGTCCCACCAAACATCCAATCATTATTAAAAAGTCCAATCAACCACCAAACAAACCAACTCACACCAACCACCAAACAAACCAACTCACACCAACCACCAATCAACCACCAAACAAACCAACTCACACCAACCACCAATCAACCACCAAACAAACCAACTCACACCAACCACCAAACAAACCAACTCACACCAACCACCAATCAACCACCAAACAAACCAACTCACACCAACCACCAAACAAACCAACTCACACCAACCACCAATCAACCACCAAACAAACCAACTCACACCAACCACCAAACAAACCAACTCACACCAACCACCAAACAAACCAACTCACACCAACCACCAATCAACCACCAAACAAACCAACTCACACCAACCACCAAACAAACCAACTCACACCAACCACCAATCAACCACCAAACAAACCAACTCACACCAACCACCAAACAAACCAACTCACACCAACCACCAAACAAACCACCACCAACCAACTCACACCAACCATCAAACAAACCACCACCAACCAACTCACACCAATCTTTTCAGTTTTCAACACCACTCACACAACAGAC
>OX387260.1:5497324-5499824 GCA_947562095.1 Branchellion lobata
CGAAGTTTACTGAAGCCGTCAGCTGACGATCCAAAGGGTTGTGAGTCCCTCTGAGCCATGTCAAAATGCTATAAAAACCCACTGGCCTTGTCTTTTGGGATGATTTGTTTTCTAAGCTTCCAAAAAAATTGTCAGTTGTTGGCGAAAAACAATAAATAAAACAACGGGAATTGTTTGTAGAAGGATCAGATATCAATGGAGGATTGAATGATGACTTATTGGTAAGAAGTTGAAACAAAGTTTTGTTTTTTTTTAAATTCACGTTGAAAAATAATCAAGTTTGGAAGAAATATAATAGATAAGAAAGAGTGGTGGAGGAGGAGTGGTGGAGGAGGAGGGGTGGAGGAGGAGGGGTGGAGGAGGAGTGGTGGAGGAGGAGGGGTGAAGGAGGAGTGGTGGAGGAGGAGTGGTGGAGGAGGAGGGGTGGAGGAGGAGTGGTGGAGGAGAAGTGGTGGAAGAGGAGTGGTGGAGGAGGAGTGGTGGAGGAGGAGGGGTGGAGAAAGAGGGGTGGAGGAGGAGTGGTGGAGGAGGAGGGGTGGAGAAAGAGGGGTGAAGGAGGAGTGGTGGAGGAGGAGGGGTGAAGGAGGAGTGGTGGAGGAGGAATGGTGGAAGAGGAGGGGTGAAGGAGGAGTGGTGGAGGAGGAGTGGTGGAGGAGAAGGGGTGGAGGAGGAGTGGTGGAGGAGAAGTGGTGGAAGAGGAGTGGTGGAGGAGGAGTGGTGGAGGAGGAGGGGTGGAGAAAGAGGGGTGGAGGAGGAGTGGTGGAGGAGGAGGGGTGGAGAAAGAGGGGTGGAGGAGGAGGGGTGGAGGAGGAGGAGTGGAGGAGGAGTGGTGAAGGAGGAGTGGTGGAGGAGGGATTAGGGTGGACTTGAAAATGGTTGAAAAATTAGTTGAAAGAACAGGAAGAAAGAGTTGAAAGATGTAAAAAAAAAAGAAAATAAGTTTAAAAAATAGAAAAAGAATTAAATTTTAAATTAAATTTAAAAAAATTTAATTAAAAAAAGTAGAAAAAATTTGATTTAAAAAAAGAAAAAAGCATTTAATTAAAAAATATTCAAATGACGTGAAAAAAGGTTAGAAAAAAATTGAAACAAAAAAAGAAAGATTAGAAAAGGAAAGAAGTTTGAAGAGTGAGAGGACCCTAGGGAGCACTCCTATGACCAGTAAGTCAACCAGGTGGTTGAGCGGGTGATTGATAGGGTGGCAGGGTGGGCTGTTGATTGGATGAGTGGGTTGTTGAGTGGGTGATTGATAGGGTGGTAGGGTGGGTTGTTGGGTGGTTGGGTGGTTTGTTGGGTGGGTTGTTGGGTGGGTTGTTGGGTGGGTTGTTGGGTGGGTTGTTGGGTGGGTTGTTGGGTGGGTTGTTGGGTGGGTTGTTGGGTGGGTTGTTGGGTGGGTTGTTGGGTGGGTGGTTGGGTGGGTTGTTGGGTGGGTTGTTGGGTGGTTTGTTGGGTAGGTTGTTGGGTGGGTTGTTGGGTGGTTTGTTGGGTGGGTTGTTGGGTGGGTTGTTGGGTGGGTTGTTGGGTGGGTTGTTGGGTGGGTTGTTGGGTGGGTTGTTGGGTGGGTTGTTGGGTGGTTGGGTGGTTTGTTGGGTGGGTTGTTGGGTGGGTTGTTGGGTGGGTTGTTGGGTGGGTTGTTGGGTGGTTGGGTGGGTTTGTTGGGTAGGTTGTTGGGTGGGTTGTTGAGTGGGTGATTGATAGGCTGGTGGGGTGGGTTTAGGGTGGGTGATTGATAAAGTGGTAGGGTGGGCTGTTGATTGGTTGGGTGGTAGGGTGGGCTGTTGATTGGTTGGGTGGGTTGTTGGGTGGGTGAGTGGTTTGGTGAATGGATGGGTGGAGTGGTAAGTGGGTGGTTGGGTGGTTAGGTTGATATTTGATTGAGAGGTTGATTGAAGGGTTGATTGAGTGGTTGATTGAGTGGTTGATTGAGTGGTTGATTGAGTGGTTGATTGAGTGGTTGATTGAGTGGTTGATTGAGTGGTTGAGTGAGTGGTTGATTGGGTGGTTGATTGAGTGGTTGATTGAGTGGTTGATTGAGTGGTTGATTGAGTGGTTGATTGAGTGGTTGATTGAGTGGTTGATTGAGTGGTTGATTGGGTGGTTGATTGAGTGGTTGATTGAGTGGTTGATTGAGTGGTTGATTGAGTGGTTGAGTGGGTAATTAATGTTGATTAAAGATTCAAACGAATGTTACCAATAACTTTAATTTGGTTCTGAATGAATTTTTTTTATTTTTGATGAATGGAGCACTGAAATGATGAAGTGCTATATAAATCCGATTATTTTAAGTCAAAAGTACACTGTACGTTGGTTTATTTCATTGTAAATCTATGTAATACGAGGTACGCTGGCGTAATACACTGTACTGTTGTGTATTATCAAATACTGTTGTGTATTATAAAATACTGTTGTATGTTGAAAAGTACTGTTGTGTGTTAAAAAGTACTGATGTGTTATACAAAGTACTGCTGTGTAGTACAAAGTACTGTTGTTTAGTACAAAG
>OX387260.1:5504824-5517324 GCA_947562095.1 Branchellion lobata
CCACTACCACCACCACCACCGCCACCACCACCACCACCACCACCACTAAAATCTCTTTTTTTTCTATCATCACCAAAACCACCATTTTCCATATCTCCCCCAAAACCACAACCTCCAGGCTCTCCCATGGAGATCATTGCCATCTCCATGTCTTCCAGCGACCTTTGAGGACTTTCCTTGGAGCTGTAAAGACGCCAAGAGACTGACTCTACCGAAAGGTTTCTAGCCACCTCCCTCCTCCCCCCCCTCAACTGTCGCAGCGATGATGAGGCGCTTAATTGGGGGTGGTGGGGATGGGGAAGATTGTTTCTTGAGTGGTGTTGTCTATGGCTGGTGTCTTCGTAACTGGCTGTTCTCAGTGGTCGCCGTTTAGGCTTGTGGGGAGGTTGTTGAGACGTTGTGGTGGTTTGGTGGTGGAAGTGGGGGGTTTGTTGGCTGGTTTTGTGGCTGTAGAAAACTCTATGCTGGTGTGTGGTGGTGTGGGGTTGGTGGGAGTGGTTGGGGGGTTGGTGGGGGTGGTTGGGGGGTTGGTGGGGGTGGTTGGAGGGTTGGCTGTAGTCGGAATACGATCGAAGATTCTGGAAGGAAAGAAGTTTTTGTTTTCTGATGTTGAAAGGAAGCAAGAGGTTTTGGCTGTGGTGCTGGCGCTCGAGATTTGGAGGGTGGAGGTGGTGGGAGAGGTAGAAGTGGTGGGGGTGGTTGTCATGGTGGTATTGTTTTCCATGGTGATATTGAACTTTTTCGTGGTTGTAGTGGCTGTCATGGTTGTCATGGTGATGATGGGTGCCATGGGGATGGTGGTTGTCATGGTGAGGATGGTTGTCATGGTGATGGTGGGGGTATTGCAAGAGGCTGAGACTTTCCACATCAATCAACTCGTCATTCAACTGCAGTTCAGGATGCAGTGCTTGGTGGTGGTGGTGGTGGTCCTGGTTGGAAGTCTGTTCCAATGGGAAGTGTTGATGATGATGATGATGATGATGATGGTCAAGTTTGTCACATGATCTTGAGACCTCTTTTTTGTGCTGAAAGCTTCCAGCATTCCTATCCCCCCTCCCATCCCCCCTCCCATCCCCCCTCCCATCCCCCCTCCCATCCCCCCTCCCATCTCCCCTCCCATCCCCTCTCCCATCCCCCCTCCCATCTCCCCTTCCATCCCTTCTTCCATCCCCCCTCCCATCCCCCCTCCCATCCCCTTTTTTCTCTTCCTTCTCCACCCCCCCTTCCACCGACCCAACCTCCAGAAGGGACAACAGCGTTGTGCCATTGCCTTTCCGCTTTTTCTTTTTTTTCTTTTTTTTCTTCTTTATTGCATCTCCGCTCTTTCCTCCTCCATCTTCTCCTTCTCTTTCCTCCTCCTCCTTCTCATCTTCTTCCTCCTCCTCCTCCTCCTCCTCCTCCTCCTCCTCCTCCTCCTCCTCCTCCTCCTCCTCCTCCTCCTCCCTCTTGTCCTTCCTCAAGGGCCTGAGGGTTGTTGTGATCGCCGTGGGGATTACTCGAGGAACCATTGTTTACTGCCTTTGATGCCTTTTTAATTTTGTTTAGCTGGCATTTATATACCATTTTAATTTAATTTTCAATTCAACATTAATTTTTAATTATAAATTAATTAATTTAATCTTTAATTATAAATAAATTAATTAATTTTTAATTATAAATTAATTAATTTATTTTTTAATTATAAATTAATTCATTTTTAATTCAAATTTTATTTTATTTTTAATTTAAATCTAATTAACTTTCAAGTTAGTTTTTTTTTTGTTTTTCACTTGAAACTTAATTCTTCTTTTACTTTCAATTTGAGATTCAACGTTAAATTATAAACTTAACTTTTCGTATTTAAATTAACTTTTAAATTTCGTATTTAAATTAACTTTTAAATTTTGTATTTAAATTAACTTTTAAATTTCGTATTTAAATTAACTTAAATTTCGTATTTAAATTAACTTTTCAACTTTTCAATTCTGATCAATAATTCTCAACTGCCCTCTCAATGCGCCATTGTTCACAAATTTATTTTGCGTTCGATTATTCAAAACATCAAATTAATTTTCTTCTTTTTTTTTCACGCAGGCGATGTTTTACGCACGCAAAGATGCACTTACGTACCAAGATTGCAGTGTAAATAAAAACAACAAAAAAACAAAAACAAAATAACACCATGCAAAACAAGGGCATACATGAAACCCCAATAATAATAATAAAAATAATAGAGCTTTTAGTAATAATTATATTTCCATTTTTCTTTTTTTCTTCTTTTTTTTTTCAAAACATATTATTATTATTATTTTTATTATTATTATTATTATTATTATTATTATTATTATTATTATTATTATTAATATTATTATTAAACTTTAGAAAAATTAAAAAAAAAACGCCTTTCATGGAAAAGGATGGAAAACTGAAATGGAGGCTGTAAATTGAAGGAGGACATGAGAAAAAAACATGCGTGGCTTGTTTGGGCGGTTTTGATTTTCAATGTTTTTATGGCTTTTTTTTCTTTTTCTTTTTTTTTTTTTTTTTTTTTTCTTTTTCTTTTTTTTCCCCTTTTTTTTATTTCTTTTTTTTCCATTTTTTTTTTAATTTTTATTTTTTGTTTTGTTTTTTCAGGTTTTTTAACTATTTTATCACCTTTGCAAAATTAAATTTTTCTGTTTTATCTTTCTTTTCATTCTTTGTTTTTCTATTTTTTTCTTTTTTCTATTTTTCTATTTCGTCATTTTTCTATTTTGCTATTTTTATATTTTGCTATTTTTCTTTTTTCTGGTTTTATATTGAGTTTATTTAATTTAAATTTTATTCAAATTATGATGTATGCTGCCTTATTTATGTTTTATGTGCGTTGCATATTTAACTTTGAATAATGACGTCCTCTCCTCTAAAAATCCAGAGTTTTTTTTACCACAAAATTGTTTTTTTGGAAAAGAAAAAAAAACAGTTGAAGAATTATTTCAAGTTATAAAAAAAATAGAAAAAAAATGTCATTTTAAAAATAAAAAATGGAAAAATTAAAAATCAATTGGAAAATGTTTGTTTAACCTTCAAGGTATAAAAACGATGACCAAGGGTCAGCCATGCATGAAAAAACAAAACAAAATAAAAAATATTTTTTTAGAATGTTGAAAAGGCTGAAAAAAACAAAAGTGGAGTTTTTAAAAAAATGCAAAACACCGAAACCTTTGAAAACCTAAAAACAAATGGAAAATCCTTTTTGAAATCATTGAAAAATTGATTAAAACAGCAAAAACTTGTGAAATAATTTTGAAAAACATTTTAAAAAATTTTTAATCAAAACCCATAAAAATTGAAAAATATATTTAAAAAACAAATCAAAACGAAAAGTGGATGGAAAAAAATAGAACGATGGATAGAAAAAGGGTAAACTACAAAAAACAAAACTTCAAACCAAAATAAAAAGAAACTGTTGAAGAAAAGAAAACAATAGCAATGTAATAAATTTTTAAAAAACTAAAAAAAAATAGAGAACAAATTGATCAAAAACCGGTTTTTCTTGCCGACGGAGGGTCTGCGGCGGGAGAGGAAACTTTTGATGGCGATGACTCCCGCTAGCTGGGAGGTGAGGAAGGAGAGGAGGGCGAAGATGAGGGAAGGACCAAACCAATATTTGAAGGGGAGGTCAGCTCTGCTCTTCAGCTTGTTGCCCGCCTCCTCTGTGATGGCGCTGATGTAAATCACTATGCCCACCAGCGTGAACAAACCTGAAGGTTTTGTGGGGATTTTTTGGAGGTTTTTGGGGTTTTGGGGGGGTTTTAAAGGGGTTTTGAGGGGAGGTTTAAAGGGGGGGTTTTAAGGGGGTTTTTGGGGGGGTTTGAGTGGGTTTTTGGGGAGGTTTTGGGAAGTTTTTGGGGGGGTTTTAAGGGGTTTTTTAGAGTTTTTTGGGGGTTTTTGAGGGTTTTTGGGTAGTTTTTGGGGGGTTTTAGGAGGGTTTTGAAAAGGGGGGGGGGGGTTAATGGTTTTTTTGGGGAGTTTTTGGGGAGTTTTTTGGGGGTTTTTGGGGGGTTTTTGGAGGGTTTTTTGGGAGTTTTGTTGGAGTTTTTTGGGAGTTTTTTGGGGTTTTTTTGGGGGTATTTGGGGGTTTTTTGGGGGGTTTTTTGGGGGGTTTTTTGGGGGGTTTTTTGGGGGGTTTTTTGGGAGTTTTTTGGAAGTTTTTGGGGGGTTTTTTGGGGGTTTTTGGGGGGTTTTAAGAGTTTTTGAAAAAAGTTAAAATGTTTTCAAAATTTTCAAAAGGGTTATGAAAGGTTTTGGGGGTTTTGGGAAGGATTGGAGGGTTTTGAGGTTTTTAAATAAGTTATGAAAAGTTTTGAATAAAATTAATAGATTTTTTGATGGTTTTTGGGTTTTAAAGTATCAAAAAAAGTTTTTTTTTCAACTTGGAAGGGGTTGGTTGTTTTGATGGAATGAAATTGGATTGGTGGTTTGGTGGTGGTTAGTGGTGGTTGGTGGTGATTGGTGGTGATTGGTGGTGATTGGTGGTGGTTGGTGGTGGTTGGTGGTGATTGGTGGTGATTGGTGGTGATTGGTGGTGGTTGGTGGTGGTTGGTGGTGATTGGTGGTGATTGGTGGTGGTTGGTGGTGGTTGGTGGTGGTTGGTGGTGAATGGTGGTGGTTGGTGGTGATTGGTGGTGGTTGGTGGTGGTTGGTGGTGGTTGGTGGTGATTGGTGGTGATTGGTGGTGGTAAGTGGTGATTGGTGGTGATTGGTGGTGGTTGGTGGTAGTTGGTGGTGATTGGTGGTGGTAAGTGGTGATTGGTGGTGGTTGGTGGTGGTTGGTGGTGGTTGGTGGTGGTTGGTGGTGGTTGGTGGTGAATGGTGGTGGTTTGGTGGTGGTTGGTGGTGATTGGTGGTGGTTTGGTGGTGGTTTGGTGGTGGTTTGGTGGTAGTGTGGTTTCGGTTTTTCTTCAATTTAATAAGGTGTAGGTTTGATGAAAAAAATTTTTCGAAATTCATTTTTCGAAATTTATTTTTCAAAATTTATTTTTCAAAATTTATTTTTCAAAATTTATTTTTCAAAATTTATTTTTCAAAATTTATTTTTCAAAATTTATTTTTCAAAATTTATTTTTCAAAAAATATTTTTCGATTAGAATAAAAGTCGGAGTTTTTTTTATACCTGAGAATTTCAATACAAAAAAAAATTTCTCGTTAATTTCTTGGATTATTTTTTGTCAACTTCATTGAGAAGTGAAATATCCTGTGGCTTGCATGGAGTTGCTACATTGGAAGAGGAGAAGGAGGAGGAGGAGGAGGAGGAGGAGGAGGAGGAGGAGGAGGAGGAGGAGGAGGAGGAGAAGGAGGAGAAGAAGGAGGAGGAGGAGGAGAAGAAGGAAGAGGAGGAGGAGGAGAAGGAGGAGGAGGAGGAGGAGGAGGAGGAGGAAGAGGAGGAGGAGGAGGAGGAGGAGGAGGAAGAGAAGGAGGAGGAGGAGGAGGAGGAGGAGGAGGAGGAAGAGGAGGAGGAGGAGGAGGAGGAGGAGGAAGAGAAGGAGAAAGAGGAGGAAGAAAAAAAAGAGGAGTTGCTGGAGGGAAATAAAAGAAAAATTAAAAAAAAGAGAAAAGAGCAAAAAGCAAAGAAGGAGGATGAAAAATAACAAAAATTAGTCTCTCAACTCCAGCCACCACCAGCCACTAGCAGCCACCTCCAACCACCACCACCTACCTCCACTGACGTACAAGAAGCCGTAAGTGATGGTGAGGCACTGCTTGTAGACGCTGCAATGGCTGCTCACGCATACCACTAATGCCACCACCATCAACAGCAAGCCGAAGATCGGGAAACCCGCCACCTTTCGCAACGCCACTGTGTGTGGTTTGGTGTGGTGTGGTGTGGTGTGGTGTGGTGTGGTTTGGTGTGGTGTGGTGTGGTGTGGTGTGGCATGGCGTGGTGTGGTGTGGTGTGGTGTGGTGTGGTGTGGTGTGGTGTGGTGTGGCGTGGCGTGGTGTGGTGTGGTGTGGCGTGGTGTGGTGTGGTGTGGTTTGGTGTAGTGTGGCGTGGTATAGTGTGGCGTGGTGTGGTGTGGCGTAGTATACTGTGGCGTGGTGTGGTACAGTGATATGGTGTGAAGATACTAGTAATAGTAGCAGTGGCGAAAGTCACTTCCAGAGCGATTGAAGGTGCATCGAAAATCAATCATAGCAATGAGTTGAAATTGATTCCTTGAAACATTGAACCATTGGAGGGGGATTGAGTAAGAGGAGTAGAAGAGGAAAAGATTAGAAAAATTGAAAACGGTGCAATTAAGCTGCTTGAAGACACCGCAAAAAAAAGAGTGAAATAAGAAGATGAAGAAGATGTGTAGTACGAAGATGAAGATAATGATGAAGGAAGAGAAAAAGAAGAAGATGAGAAATAAGAGGTGAGTTTATTGGGAAGGCCTTAGAACCACCAAACAGCATCTAATCAATCAAGCCTCAGAAACGATAACCTACACTAATGCAAAAAGTTTCAACAATACTAGTTACACCCAACCACACCACACCACACCGCACCACACTACACCACACCACACTACACTATGCCACATCACACCACACCACACCACACCACGCCACGCCACACCACACCACACCACACCACACTACACTATGCCACATCACACCACACCACACCACACCACGCCACGCCACACCACACCACACCACACCACACCACACCACACCGCACCACACTACACTACACTATGCCACATCACACCACACCACACCACACCACGCCACGCCACACCACACCACACCACACCACACCGCACCACACCACACCACACCACACCACACCACACCACACTACACTACACTATGCCACATCACACCACACCACACCACGCCACGCCACACCACACCACACCACACCACACCACACCACACCACACCCACGTATGATGGAGTCTGTAGGTCCCAGTCCTTCCTTGTCGAGGTGGTTGAAGTAATTGATGAAGCTGCAGTTGAGAGTGGATGGAGCTGCACTACGAGCTGTGGCGGTGGCGGTAGTAGTAGTAGTAGTAGTAGTAGTAGTAGTAGTAGTAGTAGTAGTAGTAGTAGTAGTAGTAGTAGTAGTAGTAGTAGTAGTAGTAGTAGTAGTAGTAGTAGTAGTAGTAGTAGTAGTAGTAGTAGTAGTAGTAGTAGTAGAAGTTGTAGTAGTAGTAGTAGTTGTAGTAGTAGTTGTAGTAGTAGTGGTAGTAGTAGTAGTAGTAGAAGTAGTAGTATTGGTAGTAGTAGTAGTAGTATTAGTAGTAGTAGGAGTAGTAGTAGTAGTAGTAGTAGTAGTAGTAGTAGTAGTAGTAGTAGTAGTAGTAGTAGTAGTAGTAGTAGTAGTAGTAGTAGTAGTAGTAGTAGTAGTAGTAGTAGTAGTAGTAGTAGTAGTAGTAGTAGTAGTAGTAGTAGTAGTAGTAGTAGTAGTAGTAGTAGTAGTAGTAGTAGTAGTAGTAGTAGTAGTAGTAGTAGTAGTAGTAGTAGTAGTAGTAGTAGTAGTAGTAGTAGTAGTAGTAGTAGTAGTAGTAGTAGTAGTAGTAGTAGTAGTAGTAGTAGTAGTAGTAGCAGCAGCAGCAGCAGCAGCAGCAGCAGCAGTAGTAGTAGTAGTAGTGACGCATGGAGACACAATCAGCTTTCAAATCCCACCAAGCATAATTGCCTTTCCTAGTTTTTTTCTCGTTTGTCTTTTTTTTGTAACACAAAAATCTACGATAAATTTTTAGAGTTTTATTTTTTATTTTTATTTTTAGAGTTTTTTTTTTTCGATAAGTTTTCTATCCCTTTTTTTTCACTACTTTTTTTTTCTTACCATTTTGTTTCAGGCTATTTTTTTCGCTCACTCACCTCAATCGCAGTCATTTTCGCTCCGTCATTCATTCTAATTTCCTAACAAAAAAATTTTTTTTTTTCACTCGTTTTTCTATTTTTTTTTTTTTTTTTTTACTTTTTTTTCACGTTTTTCTTCGCTTCCAAACCCTCCATCAAAAGTTATTTTTTGTTAATGATATGCAAAATCGTTTTCAATTTTTTCCACATGATGATACACTCAATTGGTCAGAAAACTTTGGTGAAAAACGACATGAAAAAACCTCATTATAAAAAAATGTTTTTTATGATAAAAACTTTTTTTATATAAAAACATATCTATAAAAAAACTTATCTATAAAAAAACTTATCTATAAAAAAACTTATCTATAAAAAAACTTATCTATAAAAAAACTTATCTATAAAAAAACTTATCTATAAAAAAAATTATCTATAAAAAAACTCATCTATAAAAAACTTATCTATAAAAAATCCTTTTTTTAACAAAAAAATTTTCAAACAAAACTTTACTATGAAAAAACTTTTTTATAAAAAAACAAAACTATTTTTTCCTTGTTTTTCTGAAATAAAAACTCTGGTCTTTTAGTTTTGTTGAGGACTGTTCAAACTATTGAAACGGATGGACCAGGGTTGCAAGGACCTTTTTAGTGGTTTTTATAGCGCTCAACTTTTTCAAATTTTTTTTTCCAACTTAAAAAAAACAAAAAAAATTATTTGGTGAATTTTCAATATCAATATTTTGGTCGCAACAAAAAAATATTTTTTTCAAAAAACTTTTCAAAAATCCAATTCTAAAAAGCACAGCGTTTTTCATATGAAAAAAACTTCGCAATATATTGGTTTTACAGTCCTGGAAACCATGGATGGAGTTTTTAATAGCCTTCGAACCTTTTTTCCACCCACCATCAACTCCTCTCGCAACCCCTATCTTCAAGATTACTCTACTCTGGTTTTGTATTTTATAATATTGTATTTTTTGTATTTTATTGTTTTTTTGTATAATATTGTATTTTTTGTATTTTATTGTTTTTTGTATAATATTGTTTTTTTTTGTATAATATTGTATTTTTTGTATTTTATTGTTTTTTTGTATAATATTGTATTTTTTGTATTTTATTGTTTTTTGTATAATATTGTTTTTTTTTGTATAATATTGTATTTTTTTGTATAATATTGTATTTTTTATATAATATTGTTTTGTTTTGTATAAAAGTATATTGTTTTGTATAAAAGTATATTGTTTTGTATAAAAGTATATTGTTTTGTATAACATCGTATTGTTCCGTATAATATTTGAGTTCTTTGTATTCGATCTTATGTTTTGTTTTGTATCCAATTTTTTTGTTGTATCTTATTTTATTGTTTCGTATTGTATCTTATTGTATTGTTTTGTATTGTATCTCATTGTGTTCTTTTGTATTGTATCTCATTGTATTCTTTTGTATTGTATCTTATTGTATTGTTTTTTATTGTATCTTATTGTATTCTTTTGTATTGTATCTTATTGTATTCTTTTGTATTGTATCTTATTGTATTGTTTTGTATAATAGTGCAGCGTACAGCATTTTTCTTCTGCATCCTCATCACCTCCTCATCAATCTTCTCTTTTTTCCTCACAAAACAAACACACGGCACTCTCACAAAACCTGCAGTGAGAAGTTTTGCGGCAGAGCCAAGACCTCATGAACCTCTTTGTTTGTTTTTTTATGTTTTATATGTGTTTTTACTGTGTTTGTTTTCATTTTTGTTATGTTTCACATGTTTTTGTTTGTTTTGTTTCGTTTTTTTTAATGTTTTTATTTTTTTGTTTTTTTAAATTCTTGTTGTTTTAATAGTTCAATTTTTTTTTGTTTTGTTTTTGTTTTTGTTTTTAAATGTTTAAAATTTATTAATATTTTTTTAATGTTTCAAATGTTCTTATCTTTTTTTTGTTTTTGTTTTTCCAACGTTTTAAATATTTCGTTTTTTGTTTTTTCTTCAAGTTCTCATTTCCACTCCCACCCCTTCTATGCCAGCAGTTTTTGTTTCGTCATCTACTTTGTCATCTCGCCATCCTTTCTCTTCATTAAAGTTTTTTTTTTCTGAAGATTTCTTTTTTTTTCTCATTTATTCGTATCAAAAATAATTTTGTTTTTCGATTTTTAATTTTCATTCGTTTTGCTCTATTCTTTTTTTTCCATTTTTCTATCTCATTGCCTCATGTCCCGATATCAGCAGTAAACATTCTCTTGATAACTTTGCTGCGAAAAGGTACAACGCTCAAAATTACTTTTCAACACGTCGAAAAACTCAAAAAAAAAATTTTTTTTAACTTAAAAAAACATTTTTTTTTAATTCCTCAAGGAAAACTTAAAAAAACTTTCTCAAAATAGTCAAGAAAAACTTCCGAGAGAATTCAAAACAATTTTGAGTTTTTTTTTTAAATATTTTTGAAAATGTCAGTGCGTTACACAACTTCAAACATTCCTGTTTCACCATCACCATCCTCTTTTTCCTCTTCCTTCTCTTTAATTTATTCTTTTTCTCCATATTTTTTCTTTTTCTTCTCCTCCTACTCCTCTTCCTCCTCCTTTTTATTTTTTTCCTTCTCCTCCTTTCTTCTTTTTCCTTCTCTTCTTCCTCCTCCTCTTCCTCTTCTTTCTCCTCCTCCTCTTTTTCACCCCCCCCCCCCTCACGGTCAAGGACACATTTTTTCCAAAGTCCACTGTACACCTTCATGTACACGTACCTGCGGTGGAGGCGTTCATTGAGCCATTCAATTCATCATCCATTCACCCCTTCATTTATTCATTACTTCATTCATTCATTCCTCCATTCATTTACTTTTTCATCCATTCATTCTTTCATTCATTCACTTCTCCATCCATTCATCCCTCCATCCATTCATCCCTCCATCCATTCATCCCTCCATCCATTCATCCCTCATCCATTCACCCCTCCATCCTTTTACTACACCATTCATTCATCTCTCCATCCGTTCACTCCTTCATTCATTCACTCCTCCATTCATTTATCTCTCCATCCATTCATTTTTTATTCATTCATTCTTCCATTCATTCCTCCGTTAACTGAGGATTGTTTAGATCAACTTTAATGACTAATTCAGTTATTAATTTTCTTACCACACCACACCACACCACACCACACCACACCACACCACACCACACCACACCACACCACACCACACCACACCACACCACACCACACCACACCACACCACACCACACCACACCACACCACACCATACCACACCACACCACACCACACCACACCACACCACACCACACCACACCACACCACACCACACCACACCACACCACACCACACCACACCACACCACACCACACCACACCACGCTACACCACACTACACCACTTCACACCACACCACACCACACCACACCACACCACACCCCACCACACCACACCACACCACGCTACACTACACTACACCACCCCACACCACACCACACCACACCACACCAAACCACACCACACCACACCACACCACACCACACCACACCAAACCACACCGCACCACACCACACCACACCACACCACACCACACCACACCACACCACACCACACCACACCACACCAACGAATTGTTGGGAGCAAGGACTCTCTCATGCGTGAGGAGCCAGTCGTTGGTGATGACGGAAATAAAAAGAAAACAGAAAGAGGAAAAGGCAGCTGCGAAGGTTGTTATGGTGACAGCTTCGCAACCACCAGAAGCTCGTAGCCTAAGTGCTTCAGCAAGCTGTAACAGCAGCTGTAAGTTGCTTGCTTGTGGTCCGTTGTTGCTGCTGTCATTGTTGCTGTTGTTTTTATGTGGCGTGGTGGTTGTGGTGGTGGTGGCTGCGTTTGTTTTGGTGGTTTCATTGAATAGGGGTTTAGTGGTTGATGGAGTTTCGAGTGAGTTAGAGGTTTTTAGGTTGGTGGTTGAGTTGGTGGGCTGGTTGAAAGATAGTTTGAGATTAGTGGATTGATAAAGACTGGTGTTGTGATGAAAGGAAGTAAGTTGTTGTGGGTTGGTTGGTTGATAAGGGTTGTTTGGTTGATAAGGACTAGTTGGTTGATAGAACTTTTGGGGTTGATAAGAGTTGGTGGCTTGGTAGAGGTGGGTGGACGAACGGGAGGGGGGGTAGATGGTAGAAATGTCGGAGGGGGAGGGGGAGAGGAAGTGGGGGGAGGGGGTGGGTGCTTGGAGGTGGTGGAGGGAAAAAGAAGAAAGAGCGGACAACTTGTGTGACATTTTCAATCTTCACTCCATCGCTCCTCGCTGATGTTAGAGTAAAAATAATCATATTAATCATTATTTTTTTTTTTTTTTTTTTATTTTCATTTTATTCATTTTATTTATTTTTATTATTTTTTTTTTTTGAAATAGAAATAAATTATAATGTTATTAGTGAATAAGGTCGATGAAAGTTTTTTTAAGAATAAAAATAATAGTGATAGTGAGAAAAATAGTAAATAAAAAATGATAAAAATAAAATTAAAATAAAAATAAAAATAGTATAAAAAAAAATGATAATAATAGTAATAAAAAAAAGTCAATACGTTCAATGCGTCTCATTTGAAAAAGGAAATGGAAAATTAGATGGAATGAGAAAAAAATAGAAAAAAAAATAAAAGAATGACTTGACTATGAAAAAAAAAAAAATAAAGAAAAGAGTTCGAAAAATG
>OX387260.1:5522324-5526454 GCA_947562095.1 Branchellion lobata
GAGGATGCATGGAGGATGCATGGAGGATGCATGGAGGATGCATGGAGGATGCATGGAGGATGCATGGCGGATGCATGGAGGATGCATGGAGGATGCATGGAGGGTGCATGGAGGATGCATGGAGGATGCATGGAGGATGCATGGAGGATGCATGGAGGATTCATGGAGGATGCAAGGAGGATGCATGGAGGATGCATGGAGGATGCATGGAGGATGCATGGAGGATGCATGGAGGATGCATGGAGGATGCATGGAGGATGCATGGAGGATGCATGGAGGATGCATGGAGGATGCATGGCGGACGGTGAATGCTTGAACACCTAATAGTCATTAGACACACCACGTCGTCGTATATACTTGCTTTTCTGACCTTTGCAGCAATTATGGCCTGTCGTGACGTATCATTGTTGTTTTTTCCATTTTTTTCTGTTTTTGTTGTTGTTTTGTTGCTGTTGTTTTGTTATTGTTTTTGTTGTTGCTGTTGTTTTGTTATTTTTGTTGTTGTTACTGTTGTTTTGTTATTTTTTTTTGTTGCTGTTGTTTTGCTATTGTTTTTGTTGTTACTGTTGTTTTGTTATTGTTTTTATTGTTGTTGTTTTGTTATTGTTTTTGTTGTTGCTGTTGTTTTGTTATTGTTTTTGTTGTTTCTGTTGTTGTTGTTGTTGTTTTTGTTGTGGTTGTTGCTGTTGTGGTGTTGTTTGAGTTTTTATTTTGGCGTTGTTGTTATAATTGTAGCGATGGTGAGTTTTTGTTGTTGTTAGGGTTATTGCGGTGTGGTCATTTTGAATTTTTTTTGTTTTTGTTTTTATTTTTTTGTTTACTTTTTGCGACAAATTGTTGTCATAGCTGAAATTATTTTTTGTTTTGTTAATGTTGATTCACCTGATGCATTAATATCAGTTTTGTTGTTGTTATTTTTTTTCATTTCTATTTTTTTCTTATGTTTTAATTAGTGTGTTTAGTTTTTTTATCTTTTTTTGTTTTCACTTCCTGTTGTTTTGATCTTTCGTGTTATTGTTATTGCCTTTGTTGTGATTTCATCGCTATTATTGTTGTTGTCATTTTTATTTTTATTTTTATTGTTGTTGTCATTGTTATTCTTTTTTTTATTGTTGTTGTCATTGTTCTTTTTATTATTATTGTTGTCGTCATTGTTATTCTTTTAATTATTGTTGTTGTTATTCTTATTGTTGTGATTGTTGTTAAAACGAGTCATTAACGTCAGAAGCTTTTAGTTTTTGTGGCGTGTAATTCGACCAATCAGAAGCCTCAGCTCTGCAGGCCGTTCAAACAACCACCACCTCGAGCCCGCCTATCCCCTCCAATCCATCCATTTTGTTTTTTGTTTTTTTTTTCCCTTTTTTTTTCATTTTTTTTTTCATCTTTTTTTTCTTCTACCCTCCTTCTCACCCGCTTTCTCTCTTTTTTTACTTTATTTTTGTTTTTATTTTTTTTGAAAAATTTAATTTTAATTTTTTTTTCCTGTTCATCATTTTTATATTTTTCTTTGTCCTTTTCTTTCTCTCCTTTCTAGTCTTCCTCTTTTTTATTTTTTTTTTCGCTTTTTTTTTCTACCCCCTTTTCATCTTCGTTTTCTTCCTCTTCCTCCCCATCTTCCTCTTCTTCCTCCTCTTCTTCCTCCTCTTCTTTCCTTCCCAGCCACAATCAAGCCGGGGGCTCAGACTTTTGGACGATATTTAATAGGGGCCTTGCATTCTTAATGCCTTCCACAGGCTACCATGCACCTGAGCTACTCTTCTTCTTCCTCTTCTTCCTCCTCCTCCTCCTCCTCCTCCTCCTCCTCCTCCTCCTTCTCCTCCTCCTCTTCCTTCTCCTCCTCCTCCTCTTCCTCCTCCTCCTCCTCCTCCTCCTCCTCCTTCTCTTCCTCCTCCTCCTCCTCCTCCTCCTCTTCCTCCTCCTCCTCCTCCTCCTCCTCCTCTTCCTCCTCCTCCTCCTCCTCCTCCTCCTCCTCCTCCTCCTCCTCCTCCTCCTCCTCCTCCTCCTCCTCCTCCTCCTCCTCCTCCACCTCTTCCTCCTCCTCCTCCTCCTCCTCCTCCTCTTCCTCCTCCTCCTCCTCCTCCTCCTCCTCCTCCTCCTCCTCCTCCTCTTCCTCCTCCTCCTCCTCCTCTTTCTTTTCCTCCTCCTCCTTCTCCTCCTCCTCCTCCTCCTCCTCCTCCTCCTCCTCCTCCTCCTCCTCCTCCTCCACTTCCTCCTCCTCCTCTTCCTCCTCTTCCTCCTCCTCCTCCTTTTCCTCCTCCTCCTCCTCCTCCTCCTCCTCCTCCTCCTCCTCCTCCTCCTCCTCCTCCTCCTCCTCCTCCTCCTCCTCCTCCTCCTCCTTCTCCTCTTTAATTTTTCTTTTCTTTCTTCTCATCCTCATCATCCATATTTTCTTCTATCTTCTATAATATAACACAAATAATAATAAAAACAATAATAATCTACACTTTCACAAAAGAATTGATAGCAACAATAAAAACAACAACAATAAAAACAACAATAATAATAAAAATAACAATAATAATAAAACCAAAAATAAAAATAATAACACTAACAAAAATATAAAAAAACCAATTGGTTTTTCCACAGGGTGAAGGATGCAGGTGACACAACGAATGACAGTTTTCAGGGAGACACAACAACCATCGTAAGATGCTTGTCACGGCAACGTAACTTAATCAACAATAACTTTTGCTGACGTTGCCAACAACAATAACAATAAACAAGGGCCCTATGACATCAACAATATGATAAAATCAACAAAGTCACAACAACAACACAACAACATCACAGCTATAACATCACAACAACAACATTAAAACAACAACATTATAACAATAACATTACAACAACTACATTACAACAACAACATTACAACAACAACATTACAACAACAACAACATTAAAACAACAACATTACAACAACAACATTACGAAAACAACAACATTACGAAAACAACAACAACATCACAACAACAACAACAACATTAAGATAAAATATTCCAACAACAGCAAAACAACATCCGAGAGCTTTTAATCTCACGTGACGCGGTCACAAAGAGACACGCCATTTGCGAGCGAGTGGCATAAACAAAACAAAATGACGTCACTTAAGCGACCTCATTCAACGACATAAACAACCTCCACTTGCGTCATCCACGTCGTAAACAACTCTCATTACGTCATAAAGCACATTTCTATTACGTCATCTCAAATAACAGATCCGTGAATTTGAGCTATTTATAAAATAAAATTTTTTTAATTTTTTTTTAATTTCTTTTTTTAAATATATTTTTTAAATAATTTTTTTAAAATATTTTTTCTATTAATACAATCATTTCAATCGTTCAGCCTGGTGAGTTCAAACAGTTCAAACGACCAAACCACAGGTCTGAGGTTCGATTCCCTCAAACAACAGGGTGACCACAGAGGGGGATGGAGTAAGGTGCACCACTGGGGAGCGATGGAGGTGTGGTTGAGTGCTTGGAGTGACACGAGAGTCATGGGTTCGAGTGCAAATGGTTGCCTGGTTGCACCACGACGAAAACAAATATTTGTTTCTATCAACGTCATTTTAATAATTTCTAGTTGGCGCAATGAAAAGTGAATTTGACGGAAATATTGAAACCAAAGATCATAATCTTAATGGTTTAAGGTCTTCCACTGTGAGCGGAAACGGATGGGTAGAGTTGCATCCAATAATACTTATCATCTAAACATTCAAATAGTATAAATAAGAGTACAACTAATGAGAGTAATAGTCAAAGTAAATATTAATAATAATGATAATGATAATAATAGTAATAATAATAATTATAATTATTATTATTATTATTATTATTATTATTATTATTATTATTATTATTATTATTATTATTATTATTATTATTATTATTATTATTATTATTATTATTATTATTATTATTATTATTATTATTATTATTATTATTATTATTATTATTATTATTATTATTATTATTATTATTATTATTATTATTATTATTATTATTATTATTATTATTATTTCTATTATTATTATTATTATTATTATTATTATTATTATTATTATTATTATTATTATTATTATTATTATTATTATTATTATTATTATTATTATTATTATTATTATTATT